>JAGKQL010002760.1:491-30372 GCA_018398635.1 Cyprinodon brontotheroides | reverse complement strand
TACACTACGCCTTTTCCACCTAAAATGGCGTCTTAGCAACAAATGTCACGTGACTGGCGGAGACCGATTGAGATGCTGATCCATTCAGTGTTTTCTAGACTAACAGAAGGATTTTAAAGTTTATTCTCTGAGCTACAAGGAGCCAGTGGAAGGACAGCGGAACTGGGCTAATATGCTCTACTTTCTTAGTTCTAGTGAGAACACAGGTAGCAGCATTTTGGATCAGCTGCAGCTGTCTGATGGACTTTTTAGGCAAAGCTTTCAAGACACTGTTGCAGTAATAAATTATACTCAACATAAATGCATGAATGAGTTTCTCTAGATGCTGCTTGGAAATTAGTCCTTTAATCCTTGGGATGTTCTTCAGATTTATAAAAGGCTGACCTGGTAATTGCCTTTATTTGCCTCTGAAGGTTTCAGTTCTGAGTCCATTATGACATCAGGATTTCAGTCATAATCAGTGGTTTCTAGCTGCAGCAGCTGCAGCTGTGAGATAACAGCAAACATGTACCCTCTTCCACAATCACTTTACAGCTTTCACTGTTCAAAAGTTGGTTAACACTGTTATGAACCATAAAAACCTGCAGCACACAGTTACCTCATTTTATCTGTATGGACTTAGAGTACCAAAAAATAAAGATTCAGGAATGCCCGTCTCATAAAACTTGATCCAACATGAAACGCATCAAAAGTCTTTCGAAGAGGTAAAAAACAAGCCCAACATAAAATAATTTGGGAACCATAGTTGTTATTCAAATCTAAAACCTCTTTTAAGGCATATAAATTAAAAATATATTATATTTTTAATTTACTTTATCTAGGGGTTGCTCAGTTTTTTTGACAAACTGACTGAACAACATTGTAAACCCTCAAGTACTTAAAAAAAAAAAATGACATCTTTCTTTTTCTCTTGAAATTAACTATTGGTTAATATATATTTTGTATAATTTGTATAATTTTAGCTTTAACTGTATAGTGTGTGTCTGCTTTTTTAATCTTTTCCAGATTTTTTCATTGCTTTAATTTAAAAGCATCGCTTTGCTGAGGTCTGTCTCCCTGTTAACGCTTTGCATCTTCTCATCTTTAGAGGCATGAAGGTGATTGAGAACAGAGCCATGAAAGACGAGGAGAAGATGGAGATCCAGGAACTGCAGCTCAAAGAAGCCAAACACATTGCAGAGGAGGCCGACCGCAAATATGAGGAGGTGCTCGTTCAAATCGGAGCTATTCTTCCACATTTCTCCAAACAAACCTGATCTTATTTCTGCTCCTGTTTCGCCCTTTGCTGATTCTCTTTCTTGGCCTCTTTCTCAATAGGTTGCTCGCAAACTGGTGATCCTGGAGGGTGACCTGGAGAGGGCAGAGGAGAGGGCAGAGCTTGCTGAACTGTAAGCACAAGGAAAAAAACAGAACAAATTGCGGGGGAGTTGCTGATGAATGCTAATAACGGATAATTTTTTACTCTGCCCCTGCAGAAAGTGTAGCGAGTTGGAGGAAGAGCTCAAAAATGTCACCAACAATCTCAAGTCTCTAGAGGCTCAGTCCGATAAGGTAACAGTCCAGATTACACACGCTCCTACTATCGAACTGCAATGCTTCAATGGTTTGGGGAATTTATTTGGTAGATCCATACAAAGTAATAGCACGGCTGAATAGAAAAGCATGTAACTCGTTTTTATAATGAACCTTGTTACCTTTTTTTAAAATGTAGTGCAGTTAATTGACTTCAAAGAGCACCTTTATTGTAAGCCAAACCTATGGGACAAGTCCAGCTCTATTAGGACGTCTCGGAGGGTTTTTAGAGCAAATATTTCCAACTGGTGGAACTCGTACCCCTAGTGGTCTGCAAGTGCATTGCAAGGGGTACATGAAAAAATATTTTATTTCTTAGGTAGTAAATGAAATAGGGCTGGGATCTGTTTTGCTTTGTGAGGACCCTACTAAATAATAGAACAAGCTTTTTTTTCAACCAAAATGTAAGTTTTTCTTTGAGTTCAGCTTTGACAGAGCTTTAACGGACTGGATGTAGAGAACAGCCTGGGATCAGCTGTTTTTCACACTGAGCTATCGGAGCTCATCAGATCAGCTCAGGTGTCTTGATGAAAACAAAATAATTAATTAAGTAACTAATTAAGTCAGTCTAACTATACTTTTTCCTGTATTTTGTTCCCACTTCATCAAGTTTAAATGTGATTATAAAGGAGTTACTAAGAGGAGCTCCTGTTTTATGAATACATGTTTATAGTATGATTTTATTTTGTATATATTTCAATTCCTTACTAACTTCCAGGCAACATATATTTTTTTTTTTTTTTCATTTGAGATGACAATAATAAAATACCTAAGAATTATTTGCTCAAATTGAAAGATTTAGTAAAATATTTATAATCGGTTATTGTACGTTCCACTTTTGAACAATTAACAACACTGTTGACTGAGAGGGGGACTCAGTGTAAGACAAAATGCCCAACGGGGAAAACGAGTCAAAAAAGGTTGGGAAATACTTTGTTAGAGAACGAACATTATCTTGAAGACCAAATGACACAGCAGGCTGGTGGGGAAGACAGGCTCAGGTTTAGTTTTTTTTTTTTAACTAACAAGGGAAGTTAACCTTAACACACTAAGCTCACTGTGAAACATGGTGGTGGGAGCATCATGCTACAGGGTTGCTTTTCTTCGGAGAGGATGGAGGAACCAAGTAATGGAAGATGAATGGATAAATACCCTAATTATAAAGTCAATTTAACAGTTAAGCCGTTTAGATGAATATCCAAACATTAGACTGGTCCAGTGTGGGAGAATTGGAGCTAGGTACAATAACATCCTAAAGAAGAAGACTGTAGGCTGGAGCAAAGGATTATCACCTTGTGTGGGTTTATCACATAGAATCTCAATAAAAGACTTTTAGAGTTAGTTTTTTTTTTAATAATGAAAAATTAAGGCCCCGTCCACACAAAGCCGAACCCTGGCCTAAACGCACAAATTTTTCACCAAACCAGCCTCTCATCCACACGAAGCCGGCGTTTCGGGGGTCTGTAAACGATCTTTTTTTTATTCAGCCTTCAGAGTGGGAAGATTTTGAAACGCTGTTTTCGCGTTTCCATCTTTAAGCTCTAACCGCATTTTTTTTTTTACACGCATGCGTTATAGCGTCGCCTCTAAACACGCATGCGCGACACAGTATCACAACAACAATGGTGCCGTACTGTGTTGAATGGTTGCTGCTAATGCTACTCACCCTGCTGTCGGTCTTACAACAGAATCTTCTTCTTCTGGAATATCTCCAGGAAGAACAGAGCAATATCGACGACATAGTTCAGCACCTGAATTTGACTGTGCACGAAAATGGACCCGCAGGGCAACCATGTATAAATATTAGTGCGCATGCCCAACATTTCGTCGCTTATTTTTGCTTTGGCACCACAGCGCCACTTACAGGCCTGGCATACATTATGCAGCGTTTTCATGCATTCGTGTGGACGATCACATTTATTTTACGTCTCCGTCTTTACGGCAAACGTTTTGGAAAATATCAGCGTTTCGTGTTCGTTTTGACTTCGTGTGGACAAGGCAACAAAAAAAAAAAAAAAGTCGATTGAAATCAAATGCTTTTAAATGAACTACCATGGCAGTACACTGATAAATGGCTCTTTTTCTGTGCAGTACTCTGAGAAAGAAGACAAATACGAAGAGGAGATTAAAATCCTGAATGACAGACTCAAGGAGGTAAAATCAAACTGAAGGATTGTCCACATGTTTTTGTTGTTTGGATAAGGATGATTAATGTTTGTGGTGGGCTTGTTTTTTTTCTTTTTGTGTTGTACTATAGGCGGAAACCCGTGCAGAATTTGCAGAAAGAACAGTGTCGAAGCTGGAAAAGACCATAGACGACCTTGAAGGTACATCCTGTTTCTGTTCCAATCTGTTCTTTCCTTCTTCACTGATCTCTTCTGTAAAGTTGTACTTGAGTTTATATTTAAGCTGGTCTCTTTCATTTCTCTCCTCTTCCTCTGCCCTGACCTGCACTTGACTCTGAACCCCCTCCCCCTGCTTTTTCCTCCTCCGTTTCCGACTCCAGATGAGTTGTACACTCAGAAGCTGAAATACAAGGCTATCAGCGAGGAGCTGGATCATGCCCTCAATGATATGAACACCTTGTAAAGCTCCCACTTAGCTTCTGATGTTTGCTCTTCATTTCTTTCTGCATTCTTAAGCATTTCTTCTCCCATCCTGCTCTTTTCAGTTTGCATTTAACTAAAAACAATAAAGACCTTTTTCTCTCTTCCCTGCCTCTGTTCTTTCACTTGTAGTTTTCTGTTTTCCACATAACATGATTATGTTTTTCAAAGCCCAGACATTTATGTGATCATGCAATTCATTGATGACACCCTCTTTATTGCAGAGAGTCTGTCGCAGGCAAAGGAAGAAAACCTAGGAATGCACCAGGTTCTGGACCAAACGCTGCAAGAGCTCAATAGCTTGTGAAAAAGAAAAAAAAAGAAAAATACAAGAACAAAGCACAGTTTAAAAAAAATTAATACTCCAATTTTTTTGTAAAAGAATTTTTTCTACATGCCATCCATTTTTTTGTCATTCCACATCTCCTTACGTATCTGTGACTTTTTTAACACATGTAGCCCATTTTTATATTTATGGTTCCTTTTTTTTCTATGACTTTTTTAACTAATGGTTTTGGGTCCATGCAATTTCAGTATTGGTGCTGGAAATTCTGTTCTTGACCAAACACTGAGAGTGAATAAAGCTTTTAATGATGTCAGGCACTATGCAGCTCCTGACACCCTCTGCTCTTTTGGCATCCCTGATAAAGATGTGTCAAAAGTCTTAAGATAAGTCATCTTCTAGTGCTGCTGATAAATCTCACTCTGTATGATGTAACAAAAAAAAGCAAAACTGAGTTTTTAAACGTTTATTCGTTGTGGAAAGAAAGAAAAATCCCTGTATTATTGGCAGCCATTACAATCTTTATTAAAGAAATACAACTGGAAACATCTCTGAGTTATTCTTAATTTGTTAACTTGATCAAAGTGTCTAACCTATAGTTAATAACCTACTTTTTTGTTTTCTGAGTATATATGATAAGTAAAGGAGGCAGTTTTTCTGCTCTTCAAAATGGAAAAAAAAACACAAATATGTAATTTAGACAATACAGATGTTAGTTGGTTTTCATATAATAAGAGATGGTTGCAAGTACAGAGCTACAGTACTGATCTATAATTTCTCATTCAAAAATTCAAGAGAGCGTGAGCTGTGGTGGGACATCCGTTTCAGGAACTGGGATGCTTGTCATATAGTATCAATACCATATGTTAACTTGCTTTTATTTAAACTCAAAATATTAATGTAGAGTAAGAAGAGATGTTAATTATGCTTAAAAGCTTGCTAATGGACATGTGCAGCACACCATCTCTCTATAGCAACCGTATCTAATCTAGAAGATCTGTCTGTGTCTTGAAAATTATGCGAAAAGGAAAAAGCATGGCCTTTTATACCATCACAGATTTAAAACTTATGCTTTCGTAAAGATTAAGCTTCGACATAGCTTTTATGACAGCCGAACTCTTTGAGGAGGTTGGTCATAAACAAAGCATATAACCATGTGGGGAAACCACAGATTTACAGCTAGGGATGTTTTTCTCCTCTATAGGCAATTGGAACCATGTTTTCTCTCTATCTTCAAAAAGAAAAATAGCAGCTTTTGAATAAAACCTGCTTGCCTCTCAGTCCCCAGATTAAATACTGTAAAGGTAAAGAAACCAAGCATAAAAAAAGACTCGGATTAACTCAAGAGAATGATATGGGCATTCGTATTTAGAGGATGTCCTTTCTGCATATTCCGACTTGCATTCAGAGAGCGATTTCAACACTCATCCAAAAATTGTAATGGAATAAGAGCAAGCAGGGGGAAGGCATGCACAAACATGCTGTGTGTTTTCTTTTGGCTCAAGAAAACCATGAATTTGTTTTGTATCTGTTGGAAGCATCAGAAATTCTGAGATGTATTATGGGGAAAAAAACACCAGGTTACTGGCAGCTAAGCCGGTTAGTAATTCATTACTTATATTGTGGGCAGGATATAAGGAAAGTTTCCAAATGACTTGATGTGTCTAAATGATTGTAACAAAATAAATATATATAATCTGTAAAATGTCATGTTTGAAGTCTTTGCTGCTATGAAATCATGGTTACATTTTCATAAGACAAGGCTTCACATTATACATCCAGATAAAGGCGTTAAAAACAAAGAAGGCATAAGTGTGCTGACTCCTCTGGTTAAATCTGATGCTACAACATCTTTACACTGAAACCTTGATCTGAATGTTTTGGCTCTGCAAATTACAGGGACTAAAAGTCATAAACTCCATTCTTAGAACATTGTATAATTGTCTTTTATGCATCATTGAATTAAGTTAAACACATAAAAGCTAACCAAGAAAAAGTATTGGAATACCTTTGATTAATCTGACTTATTTCCCCAGACATAGGACTGGAGTTGTGGCGGCTAAAATGTTTGAAATACCAAAATATATACCCACAATAGTATTCATTCACCTGCCCTATGGAGGTCACACATGAGCTTAAAGTGACACCCCAATCCTAATCCATAGAGGTTTAAAATGATGTCAGTCCACCCTTTGCAACTTGGAAGCCTCAACTCTTCTGGAAAGGCAGTCCACAAGGTTTTTGTAGTGTGTTTTTGGGGGAATTTGTGTGCATTTGTGAAGTCATATGCTGGCGGCTGGATGGGGGGTATCCCTGGCTCTTTAATTTGTAACTGGTGCTTTATTGGGTTGAGGTCCGGACTCTCTGCAGGCCAGTCAGATTAATCCCACACTAGATTCTGCCATCCTATGTCTTTATGGACCTTGCTTTTGTTCACTGATGCAGTCCAAGCGCTGGAAAGAGGAGGGTCAGCTCCAAGCTATTCCCACAAAGGTTAGGAGCATGGGGTTGTCCACAATGTCTTGGGAGGCACGAAGCATTCAGGGGTTCCTTTCATTGGAACCAAGGGGCAAGCCAGCTCCTGACATACCTGTCCCCTCCACCAAACTTTTACATATGATAGTTTTATTCTGACACTTCCTGTTCTACGGCAGCTGCCACACCCAGACTTGTCCATCAGATTTCCAGGTGGAGAAGCATGCTTAGTTAATCAGAAGGGAGTGGGATGTCCTCTCCTCTGCAGTGCAGTGATGGTGGTGCTTTACCGCGACTGCATCAAAGCCACTGCATTACGCGGTGATGTATGAAGCCCAGATGCAGCTGCTCAACCATGGAAACACATTACATGATTCTCTCTGTTCTTGGGCTAATCTAAAAATTTAGGGTGTACAGTGACCAACTCTGCAGAAAGTTGGTGACACTCTTACTTTACTATATTGCCTAAGCATCCACTGACCCTGCATTGTCAGCAGCTTACATGGCCTGCTAAGTTGCTGTCATTCCCAAACACTTTCTTTTTTATTATGATCCAGCTGACTGTTGATTGTGGAATTTTAGGGCGCGGGAGCATTTCACATCTGAATTATTTGCACAGGTGGCATTGTATCACTGATTACACTTTGGAACTCACTGAGCTCATGAGAGCAACCTGTTTTTTTTTTCCCAAATGTTTGTAACAACAGTCTGCAGGCCTAGGTGCTTGATTTTATAAACCGAGGTCCATGGAAGTGATTGAACACCTGTTTCAATAATTTGGATAGGTGAGCAAATAATTTTGGCAATATTTGTGTAAATAAGAAATGCAACTTTTTACTATTTTTCTCAAGGCTGCACTTTTTAAAAAGATGAAGTTGTCAGTGAGCTGTTTTTTTTCCAAACGAAATTTCTTTTTTGTTTTTTACACACTTAAAACAAAATGACAAATAAAATCTGTCTAAAGTCTAAATATTAATAAATGTAATCAATAAAAAGTGAATTTTAAAGATATCAAAAAACACCACATGTCTAATTGTAAATGAATCTGTTTTGCAAATACAAATCAATGTTTTACTTTATCATACAAAAAAAAAGCATTCCTCTAATGGCCCTTTCAGTTCACTCCACCTAACTCCAGGAAGGAGGAAGTGGCTAAAGTTATAAAGAACACAATCCACTGTCTAGGGCTGTCGGTAATGCTGAAGGGGGGGTGTGTGTGCTCAGGTCGTGACATTTTGGAACAATTGTGCAACAAGACAAAATGTAAAACGTTGAGGTAAGTTTTTTTCAAGGCATTTTCTTTTATAATTTCCATTATCGGCTCCAAAGTTAAGTCTAAGATGTATTTGATTTTACCATGAAGTGGTAGGTTCCAACGAAGAACTTGGGTTTGCGTCACTGATAACTTCCTGCCAGTGGATGCCGTGCCAGCGAGGGGGCGACATATCAACTTCATGCATCCCTATCTTCGCCGGGCGGGATTTCCGCAATAATATCAAGTATGGCGAAAACATACGACTATTTGTTTTAAATTACTTCTCATCAGGGACTCTGGTGTCAGGAAGACCTGTGTGCTCTTCAGGTTTTCGAGGGGACGCCTTCAACTCAACGTTTATCTCAACAATAGGTGCGTATTGGGGGATATGTTGGTGTATTCTCTGTTTACATTACGCAGGACTGGCTTTGCGGATTCGTCTAATTGCTGGAATGCTGGTTATGCTTATATATGCCATATAAGGCATTACAGATTTTGTTTAGAACGTTAATCCTTGTGCAGGTTATTTTGTGGTCCTGACCGCTTTTATAGTGGGAGGGAGAGAACTGTAAACATTTTGTTTTTTCCTTGCATGCTGTCAATATGAAACCTACCTTTTTGTACCGGTTTATATGCCTAGTGTCTATGACCCGTCTATGCTCTGGAAAGACACCGGAAAACCTGATATGTTCTATATTTATGTCAGTTGCGGGTTTAATCATTTCCTTCATTGTGTTTTAAATGATTTCAGCTTTACAGTTATGATAGGAATGCTAGTTTATGCTTGATTTTCCACAGGTATTGATTTCAAGATTAGGACAATAAGGGAAGCGATGGCAAGAAGATAAAGTTACAGATATGGTAAGATTCCCTTTTATCTAAGCCAACCATTGTTTTATAAATGGGATGCTTTGCCTTTAATTCATATACATTGTATCCACTATTACAACCACAGAATTCAGTGTATTTTTGTGTGATATATAAAAAAGAGTGATGCATAATCGTAAAGCTGGAAGAAACTGATTAACTGTATATAAAGGTAAAAAGTAGAATTCTCATAGATTTGTGCTTTTTATAAAACCCACTGCCCATCAGATCCCTTCAAAAGTTGTTCAAATAGGAAAGAGAGCCTGGAGACCCTTTGTAAGCATATACTGCTGCTACTGCTATGTTTTGTGAAGACTTCAGGGTTTTTGTAACTAAATATAAACAACTAACTGTGAAGGCCACGAATCACAGCGAACAGGTCAAAAATAGGGTTTTGGAGATGTTAAAGATTAGTGATAAAAGATCTTGTTAAGGGCTGTTTTATTTTAAATCTACAAAGTGAAAGTAAGATATGGTCTGCCACATAAACTGACAGAGTCATCAGTAAATCTTGAAAGATGCAGATGTTGACAGCTAAGGTAGATGATATTGTCCAGCGGCATAGTTTTTAAGTTTCCCTGTCTTTTATGAAAAAAACCAAAGAGAGCTAAGATGGCGGTCCCTTACTAAAAAACTGAAGAAGGAAGCAAGGGTGGTGCACCCATTAAAAACTACATGAACTATTTGCAAGTGCTGATTGGATTTGTGGCTGGATGGGTGTGCATTTAATGAATAAATCCACCAGTGGGCATCCAGCTGGTTGTCTGCCTTCACTGGAAGTACCACATATCCTCCAGTTAACATACAGTATAAGCAGTATGTTATATTATTAAAGTTTGTCATGTTCAAGTGGTGTGAATTCTCTCTGATAAAAGTTCAAAAATAGTCCTCTACTTTTAAAATCAATAATAATCGAAAAATGTGTGTTTCCTTGCACTTGTTGTACATTTAGCGCTGCTCTGACTTCTACAAACTAAAGCATAATATATAAAACAAACAAACATCACCTTTGAAACCTCCAAAAGAACATTAAAAATAAAAAGTGAAATATTAAAAGGCTAAATATGTATATATATTTTCTTACAGTCTTATAGTTACTGCTATAAGTGGTTTTGTCTCTGTCAGCTAAAAGGCATGTTTTTAGAGTCTTTATACTTCAGGTTAACAATGAATCCATTACTAAATTAGTTTATATAATAATAAATTAATAAGATTCATTGTTTCACCCCGCTAGATGAATATCAGATCTCAGGTTTTGGGTTTCTTAAAAACAGTTTAATAAAAATAATATTTTAATTTACAGTTAAAAAGAGAGGAAGTATGACGGGTGATATATTATATGTACTTAAACCATACAGGGGAACCAGTTAGAATGGGATTTTTGGGTTATGACCAAGTTGCCTCTCACTATGAGAGGCATAGAGCTAAAAAAGAAAAAGTCTGAGCGTTTCAATCCACAGGCTCTTTGACATAATGAAATGAAAAAGTAAGACATGTTTTAAACCGAAAAAAAATATCACCTGTGAGTTACTGTTTATTGTAACCCCTAGATGCATAACTTACCATCTTGGACTCTTACAGGGGATACAGCAGGCCAGGGCGTTTCCAGAACAATCACAACAGCCTACTACAGAGGAGGAGCAATGGTGGGTAGCTGTAAATGCTGGTAGTTTCTCATCTTTAAGCATTTAAAAGGTGCTTTAAATAATTACAATATGTGTCTGCAGGGCATCATGCTTGTCTATGACATCCACGAATGAGAAATCTTTGATAATATCAAGAACTGGATCACCGGAACATAGAGGAAGTAAGTGCTGTTTTGAAACTAATTATCACTGACATGTTTGCTCCTTCCTAAAAGGCTGCGTGAAACTTAATACTGTAACTTTCCTCTGTTAATGGCATCGTCATCTGATGTTGAGAAGATGGTCCTTGGCAATAAATGTGACATCAGCGACAAAGGAGGCAGGTGTCCAAAGACAGGGGAAAAAGGTGTGGAAATCTCCAGCTAAATGAAAAGTTTGGTTTTTTTTGATTTGTCGTTAAGGTGTGGTGTTATGAAATGTAGCTGGAAATGATTCTTTTCTCTTTCTTTCAGCTTGCACTAAGAGTATGGGATCAAGTTCATGAGACCAGTGCAAGGCCAACATCAATGTGGAAAATGTAAACCTCCCTTATGCTTGTTTTTATCTCATTTTAGATACCAGCTGGATTTATGTCTGATTGAAAACCTGGAAGCAGCTCTACATGTCACAAAATCAGAAATGTTATTTGCATATCAGAGAAAAAATTTTTAAACTCATGAGATAATCCAGTAAATCAGCTCCTCCCTTGTTGCTTCTACCTGCACTAATGCTTGACTTTCTAAGCTTGATATGTGTAATGATTTATTGCCCTGGCTTTTATATGCTAATTGTTAATTTATTTACATTTCTTTTGGATTCTGGCATTTTTGACTCTTGCCAGAGACATCAAATCAAAGATGGACACAAAATGGTAGGAAAACTTAAATGTATAAGGTCTTGCAAAAGCATTTGTACCCATGCGATCTGTTTACATTTGTCAAACTACTGCCAGAAATGTCAATGGGTTTTCCTTATATGTTAATTGGAGGGTGAAAACATTTTACTTCTTTCTCCAAAAATAAAAACAAAGAGAGATAAAAGTATTTCTGGTATGTCTACCAACTTTTTTCACTTTTAGTGACTATATAAATAAAAAAAGCCCAGGTTCAGTCATATTGGATGGGAGGCCATCTGTAAACATTAGTTTTCATTCTTTGCACAGATTCCTGTTTAGGTCTGGAGTTTGAATGAGTCCTTATGATCAATGATATGTTTCAATGTTAACCATTCAAAGTGTGGCTCTGAATGTAGGATTAAGGGTTGCAAATTCCACATATTGACTTTTGCTTACAAAATTCTGTCTGATTAAATTTTTTTAACTTAAAAAAATCTATGAAAAAGAACATTTTCTTTAAACCCCTTATTTGCATGCTACTGTGTTGGTTTATCAAAGGAAAGCCCAAAAAAAAACATTGAGGTTTGTGAAGTTTTGAAAACTGTTTTTGATGTAAATATGTTGTAGCTCAAATTAGGCAGCAACTAACTTTTTATTTTGCAAATCGCATTAATCTATCGATTATGTTTTGATTAATAATGGCATCGGCAAAGATTCCTTAAAAAAGATTTTTTTTTTTTACAGAATCAAACTAGGTGAAGCTAAAATGTGTCCCTTGAGGAGTTCTGGATAGAGCATATTGATAGATTTAAAAACAAACATTTTTTAAGCTTAAATGCAAAAATCTTCATATATTTATTAATTTTTTTACAATCTTGGTATAATTACTGCTCTATCAGATAAAAGGCATGTTTTAGAATCTCTGCACTCCAGTTAACGATGATTACTAAATTAGTTGACAATTATTTCTTGTTAAAAAACACCTTCAGGTACTTAGGATGGGTTTATGGGCTCACTGTAGCTTTTTAAATGAAATGAAATTGTGTTTTAATTGATCTTTTCTGTGATTTTTGCTTCAGGAAGGCATAGCGCTCCTCAGGGTGCGGTCCGCGGTCAAGATCACCGAGGCCACAGAAAAAAAGGCAGTTTCTTCGCGCTGCAGCTTGCTCTGAGAGAGCCAAAGCTATTCATGCTGGCAACAAGCTGGCTGGACTTCTTGACTGTCTTTGCTCTCAGCACTTCCTCCTCTTTTTCCTTATTCTTCCCAAACTTGTGCCTCTCCTGCTCTGCAAAAAACCACTATTGTCAGTGGTGGAGGACTTCCCCTCCTCTCTTCCTTTCCTGAAGGCTTCAGGGTTAAATTAAGCTTCCATTTTTGGGGATAACTTGTCTTCATTCCTCCCACAGCTTTTAACCAACAGGTCTCAAACCACAGCAAGGAACCACGATCCGCGTTCTCTGTTACAAAACATGGGTTTTTTCATTTCTCAGCCAGTAGCAGAACCAATGACAGGCGATCGTACATCATTACAATATTTTTTTGAAGATTAGAACTATAAAATGTGTTTTGATCTATTTTTGACATCCTCTCTTCGCTTTTTGCTGCGTGTTGCTGAACAGAGACTGATGTCCCAACCTTCAGTGAAACACAAGTTGCACTTTTTCATATCAACAGCTGAAGTCATATCCGCGGTGCATAAAAGTCCATTTAAAACCAGTTGGAAGGTTCTTTTCTTTTTGTTCTCTTTCATTTTTGTTTTGCTTGTTTCTTGACAATCATCTGATGTGACTGAAAATTAGGCTTTTCTTAAGCCCTGATCACTGCCGCTAAAACCTTTTTGCACTAGCCCAAGTGTCTGCAAAACACAGTCTGGTTTTATCAGTCCCTGCTGTCCAAAAGTTTAACTGAAAATAAGAGGTGGCAGATTGTAATTGATTCCTGAAGCAGTAACCCATTATAGAGAGAAGACTCTTAATCTAAACTAGTTTCTGGTTTTCTTTTAAAGGTCTAACCTGTTAAAGATATACAAAAAAAAAAAATCATCAGACTTTTAGGTATTTGATCTCCCAATTAAAGAACATATTGGTTGGTCTCTTAATAATAATCTTCAGAACAATCTGTATCTTAACTTTTTGAGACCGTTTCATGTTGTAGAAATGATATTGTTCTTTGTATTGTTACAACTTTAGCTTCCATTCACTAGGGGAAATTTAAAAGAAAAAGAAACATCAGTTAAATAACTTAAAAAGGTCTAAATGGATGCAATTTACTTAAGACTGGATTATGCAGTGTTGTATAATGTTGCTTTTTAGCGGGAAACAAAAAGAAAACATTCAGTCCTTCAGATTAGGTTTGCATTATCGCTTAAAAGGCTAATCCCAAAAAATACCAACATTTTCATTACTTTTTATTTACCCCAAGAATCTCTCATATTATTTAGGTTATGAAGGAAACGTTGCATAAATTAAAGTGGACATCTTCTGTTTTTCACTCTCCAAACGTCACCTGTATTAAAAAATCTTTAATAGCTGGTTAAAGATTGGCGTGAGTTCGTCACCATTGGACAGATTACTGTGAATAACAGTATAAATAAATATTTTTACAATTTTAGAAAAAAGACTATTTTATAAAACAAAAGTACAGAAATAAATATTTATTCAATGTGTTATCTCTGGTGGTGGAAAATAGAATATCCTGCATCTTTTTACTTCATTTTGGTGTGAGGATGTATTCTGTGTTGCTTCCTTTGTATAAAATCCAGCTTCAGCAGCAGAGTTCTAACAGTTTGTTCAAAAGCACAAAAAGCCTGTATGACTTTTGTTTCTTTGCCAACTTTTTAGCCGCCAGAGCACATGTGTATTTGCATTAGTTTTTTCAATACAAGGTCTTTAGAAGAGAAACAGCTTAACAGTGGACACCAGGTTCCTTTCCAATATATCGCGTGTGCCTGAAAGTTTATGTACCCTAACATTAAAGGCAGAAAACAAATATTTATAGAAATTATCGTTTATTTATCTCTAGTTTCAGTTTTGGGTTATTAGACTAACTAGTGTGAATTTATCATTTTCTTTTAGTGGGAGGGTGTGTAAGCTTTCAAAAACCAAAAATATATATTTGATCCCAGTTTAAGTGGCTTATTTTAGTCTTAGGAAGTTTTGGATCATCATGGAAGAGTGAATCAGCTTCTAACAAGTCAGCTGGTTTTCATCATCTCTGGGTTTATCAGTTTTTCCTCTCAATCATCTCTTCCATCGCTTAGACCTAACATCAGTGATAGCTCTGCTAAGATTCACGGCGAGCTACACTTTGGATGCAAGTACTAAGAAGTGGAGGTAGCCTGCATGCCGGCCGTTTCAGTGGATTGATTGTTGCTCAGTCTTGAAATCCCATCAGACCAAAGCACACGCTCCATTTAAGTCTCATTAGATGGCGATGTTAGGACAGATTCTGCTTATTTAGACATGCCTTTCCAATGGCGATTTAGCCTTAACATGGTTTGTTAGGGAGACGGTGCTCAAATTAAATGAGCGAATCACCTCTAAACTCTGCTGAGATGATCTCTTTGCATTAGTTTAGTTTATTTCTTGCAACTTTTTTCCTTGGGGTGTCCACATCACGAGGCACTGGAGGCTCTTCTAACAATCAAATGTCTCTGATTATTAGATGTCATTAAGGTCACCATGTTTCCCATCAAGCTCTTCCAGCACTTTATTATTAAATAGTGTTGTGCGTGTAGTCCGTGCCAAGTGATAGCGCCACCATATAACAGCACACAGTGTTGGACCTGTTGAGTATTTGCATTATAAAAGGAAATGTATTACCCCAAATATTCACAGCACCAAGTCATCCAGTATGTCGGCATACTGTAAACTTTCACTTTGTTTCCTTGTATATTTTTCTCAAATGTTTTTCCAGTATGTAGGTAAAGAAAAAGATGTTTAAAAGCTAAACCTGACAATTCCTTTTTCTAAAAGTAATGTTTGGCGCTCTGCTAACATCAAAGCGGGTCCAGAAATGAAGATGGTTTCCTGGCGTTTTCTCTTTAGTTTGTAGCCCTCATGTTCTGGCTGGCTAGGTGGCACTATAGGAACAGAGGGCCTCTTGGCTTTACCGCGTAAACAGAAATTGAGCAAGAGTTTAATTTAACTTGCAGGAGAAAAAAAAAGGCCAGTTAAGTGATTATATTTATTCTGGACGTTGGCGATAATATTTTAAAGGCATTTTTATGGTTTTGGTTGCATCTTTTTTTCTTTTTTTTTTCTCCAAGGGATCAAAAAGATTTGGGACCTCGTGATTATAAGGACCATTTGTTTTAACTGTCAGTTCTCACAGCTGAGCTATGCATTGTAAATCTTGGACCTTTGCTTGCGCTACACCTCTATTGTGAATTCATGGGCTTTGTTACATTTAAAAAGGTTGATGATTTCAACCTTTAACCAGATAACAGGATGTTAAAGCCATTTTTAAATTTTTTTTTTAACATTGCTGTTCTATTGCTTGAGTAATATGAAAGCAAAGTCTTAGAAACGGAATGTTAGGGTCACAATCAGTTTTTTTTTTTGAACTAATGCTTTTTAAAACCTTTTCTTAAAATAAGATCCCATGTTGTAATAAAGCAAACATATTGTAAAGTGGTTCACGTTTCATTCTGTATGTTGGGACATTCACAGGGAACTGTAGATATATTGTACTTTGATTTAATAAAAAGGGTGAAAATGGTTTCCAGTGTTTGATCTTACCCCAACCACATGATCAGTGGTTGACCCCCTACTAAAGCTTTGCTGCTTTCAAGACAAATGTAACCCAAACCCCTCCTGATGCAAAAACAAATCTGCTGTCCGAGGGGTCCTAAGTATTGTCAAGTTAAACTAACAATCTAGGTTGATTGTTTGGTTTTTTACTATCTCCATACATCTGTGGTTCATTTTATCCATCTTGGTGATTAATCCACGTTCACTTATTGGCAACATTGATCTCCACTCCAGAGAAAAGAACTTTAGCTTAGAGCTTCCCCAAAGGCAGCTGATAGGAAATGGGACATATTCAAAGTTTACACAACAATACAGGTGCTGGTCATAAATTAGAATATTCAGATGTTTTATTTTGTTTAATTTGTTTTATGATTACAAATGACAACAAATGAAAATCTCAAATTCATCATATCAGAAAATTAGAATATTACTGAAGACCAATAAAAACAAAGGATTTATAGAAATGTTGGCCAACTGAAAAGTATGAACATGAAAAGTATGAGCATGTACAGCACTCAGTATTTAGTTGGGCCTCCTTTGTACTTTATTACTGCAGCAATCTTGGCGTGGCATGGAGTCGATCAGTCTGTGGCACTGCTCAGGTGTTATGATAGCCCAGGTTGCTCTAATAGTGGCTTTTAGCTCTTCTGAATTGTTGGGTCTGGTGTATTGCATCTTCTTCTTCACAATACCCCATAGATTTTCTATGGGGTTAAGGTCAGGAGAGTTTGCTGGCCAAAGCGTGGATGAAGTGCCTCTCTTCTTTTCCTCAGACTCTGGGACCTTGATTTCCAAAGGAAGTGCAAAAATTTACTTTCATCAGGGAACATGACTTTGGACCACCACTCACCAGCAGTCCAGTCCTGTTTTCTCTTTGTAGGCAAGGCGCTTCTGGCGCTGTCTGTGGTTCCAAAGAGTGGCTTGACACAAGGAATCGTCGACAACGAAACCCATGTCTTTCATACGTCTGATGTGTGAGTGGTTCTTGAAACTCACTCAATGCAGTCACTCTTTTGTAGTCTCCACATTTTGAATGGGTTTTGTTTCACAATCCTCTCCAGAGTCGCGGTTATCTCTCTTGCTTGTACACTTTTTTTCGACCACATCTTTTTCCTTCCCTTAGCCTCTCTATTAATGTGCTTGGACACTGAGCTCTGTGAACAGCCAGCCTCTTTAGCGATGACCTTTTGTGTCTTGCCACTCATTGATGCAAGGTGTAGATGTGATGCGATCTTTTGGACAACTGTCCAAAGATCAGCCAGTCTTCCCCATGATTGTGTACAGCCTATAGAACTAGACTGAAAGACCATTTAAGAGGCTTTTTGCAGGTGGGTTTGGAAGGTTAATTTAAGCTGATTAGAGAAGTGGCACCAGGGGCCATCAATTTTGAACAACTTTTCACAATATTCTAATTTTCCTGATATGATGAATTTGAGATTTTCATTTGTTGTCATTTTGTGTCCATCAAAATTAAACAAAATAAACATCTGAAATATATGAGTTTGTATGTAATGTATGAATATAATATACAAAGTTTCACTTTTTAAATGGAATTACTGAAATCCAATCTACTTTTTCATGATATTTCTAATTTTTATGACTGACCAGCACCTGTATTTAATACACAAAGCAAAAAAAATGTGATTTTTTTTTGATGCAATATTTGTGTTTGAAGACATTACTATGCACAGGTTTGCTACCGGTATATGGTTTGTTTACCCATTTTCAATTAATTTCAATTATGAAAAGTAAAAAATAGTCAAATATTTGAACTCTATTATTTCTGATGTGTAATGTTTAACTCATCTGTTAGTAGGTTATCAACCTACTAACTGTACATCCTATGCATATTGGACTGTTGGGATGTCCATCTAAAAGAAAAAAAAGGATAAATCAACAAATGTGACTGAGAGGAGTCATTCCTGCTCTTTGAAAGAATCATTTCTTTTCAAGTTTAGCAAATCTTGAAAGTAAAATAAAAAAAACTGGACTGTTAATGAAGTTCATCCTAATTAGACAATTACTTGTACTTCAGCTGAATAAACTCTGGATGTGACGGTGCACATTTTTTTCTGTGGTATTTTCAATTCATCTTTTTAGGGTTTTGCAAGCAGCTGTGAAATAAAATGTTTTGACTTAATATTTAGTATTGTCATGTAAAGTAACAACCACAAGGGTCAATGCATTGCATTGAATTTACCAATACAGCATATTGAATAACTGAATTAAATCTTTCTCATAGTCACGGTGCCGGCAAGTGATATTATCTGTATCAAAAACTTTTTCTTCCTCTCCCACTAGGATTACTGCTTTGCATTGCTCACTTCATGAGTGGATAGTCTAGAGCAGGAACGTACAATTAATTTCTGTTTCTTTAAATTTATTTTCTATATCATAAAATGTATTGATTTATACATTTGTTTATATGCCAAAGCATATTTCTGTTTTATTTTATATATATTAAAACAGTAGTTTGGAAAACTTCAACATAATAGCATGTAGGCCTTCAGTGTGTATAAAGAGCATAAAACAGGGCCTCAGCATGAAAACCTATATTCTAATGTTTGACAGCGTCTTATATCATAATCATGTGAAAATCAAGTACAAATTTGGTGAGCATACAGCTTCCTGTACAGATGCATGCACATGGGGAACCTAATCGCGTCAGCTCCATTATATATATATAGAAACTTTACTAAAACAGAAACATCCACGTTTTCTACTCGCCTTTCTGTAGTTTTTTCTGCATGCAAGTATGCAGTTTTTTTTGTTTTTTTGTTAATCTGTTTTTTTTTCATACAGTTCATCTTATTTTTTCTACTTAGTTTATAGCTCCACGTCAGTTTGCAACATCTGACCGCATTAATCAGCTTGAATGTGTTTGAATATTGACACACAAATGTTTATTGTATAAAAATATGTTTTTTTCTGATCCAAACTATCACTGAGTTACAAACCAATGCAAAATGTGTTGTCATTTTCCCCTATTGGTATTTATAACAGATCTTGACAAAAATACAAAGATGACTTGTTCGGGGTTATTTCCTCTTCTTTTGATGGTAATCATTTATTTAAGTAGATGGTGAAGCCAAACATAAAAAAATTAGATCACTTTTATTTGTGGTTAGAGAGCTTTATTCCAAATACTTCTTAACAAAAAATAAATTTATTTCAGCTGTGAGGATAGAAAGAAAGAAAAGGAAGCATCAGGACAGACAGGGGAAGGCTACTGCTTTTGTCTAATATCAGGTAGAAATGTGGGAGCAGCTATCTAATACCAAGTGATTCATTTCTAAATATTATTTATATAGAAACAATACATTAGCAAGATTTGTCATTTATTTACTAATATTAAATTTTGCATGTTTGACGATGTGACTTAACTGAGCCAGATTTTTTAAACATCCCTCTGCTAAAGTTGAGCGCAGAGCCTCAAGGAGCAGACTTGGTCTGTACTTTGATTTTATAGATGGACTGATTCTTTTTTGGTTTTTAACAATTCCTTTAGATCCTTATCCCATGTTGTTTTAAAGCAAACATATTTTTAGTGGTTATGTTTTCAATCTGGCTTTTAGGACATTCACAGAAAGCCCATAAGAACTCTGGAAAGAAGTTTCCCAGCATCCGCTGCAGGACCAGCAGGTTCTGCAACAGCTTTTTCCCCACTTCCATCAGACTGTTGAACTGTTGAACTCTAAACTGGACTCTGCATCACACCCGCAACTTTATTTTGCACCACCGACGTTGCTGAAACTTTTATAATCCTTTTAAAAAGGACACAACCTAATGTTATACAGCATTTTGCACCATATTAATTTTGCACTACACTGAACGGTTCTATATTAAAGCCCTTTTGCACCATTATTTTTTAAACTGGTTTTCCTTTTCTCCTGTACTTTTTACAAAATGATCACAGGTGCATTTTTTAATGGTAATGATCATTACACTGTTGTAAGCTGCTCATTTCACTGTTTTAAAACTGTAAGCCACATATACACTTGGTGTATACAAAATGACAATAAAGTTTATCTAAGTCTAAGAAATGTATTTTCATTGGTTACCTGAATGAACAACCAATAGGTGACCTTGTGCTGAAGCTTTGCTGATTCATTCACCCCCCACTAGCCCACAGGGAGCCACTGGAATATTCGGCTCTTTTATATTCAGTGTAACTAAACCCTTTAACGACAAAACAAATCTGCTGTTGATGGTCATAATTAATGAAGCCCATGGCAGCTGATAAGCTGGGCGTCCACCTGCTGATGCTGGGCTGAGTTGACATTTATTTAGGGTTAAAAATATTCACTATATGACAACAATAAGTCATTTCTGAGAAAGTCCACATTTGTTCTGCAGTGCTTCCAGTCCATCTGTATTCAAGCCATCAGGAGTCACAGCTGGTTTCCTCAGATCCGTATGTGGAAAGTGCTGTGAAGCAAAGATGTTTAGATGTAATATTTATGTTTTTTTATTGGAACAGTAATAACTACAAAGATCAATGCAGTTTATTGGGATTGTATTAACCAGTGCAACGTAGTGCATGACTTTATATTGGAAGAAATAGAAGCTCAAGGAAGCCTTCTACAAATAAAGTGTGGCAGCAGTTTGCATGGAGGATAGCTGGTTGATTTATGCTCTTATCAGGTTTGCTCTTCTCGAGACAATTCCTGCCCTTTACCAAAGAGCTCTGGGTCAGCGTGGGTGGAGAACATCTGTAAACATCCATATTCAAGTCTTTCTCTACACCTGGATTTGGTTCTGGACTTTGAATAAGCTTGCAGTAATAAATCATTTTGTACCAAAAACATTCAGTGTATCTATGAACAAACATTAAATCCTCATCATGCTGGAAGGTAAACCTCCACTCTGCTCTCAAGTCTTTTACAACGTTAAATGATTTTTTTAAACAATTTTGCATTAAGCTCCTTCCATCTTCCTATCCTTGTTGTGTCCCTCCCGCCAAAAGAAAATTGCAACCATTGGATGATGAGTAAAAATAGTTAGAGTAAAATAGTTTCTTAAAATATTTTCTGTTTTTTTTTTTTACTGTTTAATATCCCTTTTTTTGTCTGCTTCCTGTTTTCAGCCAGATTATCTTTTATTTGATCATTTTTATTTTCTGAGCATGGCTTGGGGGCTGGGTTAGCAGCACAGTTTTCTGCAACACAGTGCATGTGCATTAGAGGCTCCCTCCTGCCGAGCAGCAGGCAGGATGTATATGACTCAATTCTTACGACCCATTTTTATTATTTGTTGCACTAAAGGCAACTGGTTGCACTGGATTTACAATTCCTCCAGTATCACATGCATACAATCACCCTCTGCACTGTTCGGGTTTACTTTTATTATTTTTAATTAGAAGTGCGATATGGTAGTAATTGCTTCCTCACGGTTTCTTATTCGTAAATATTTGTTTGGTAGATCACCCAACAAGATGTAAAAAAATAATTCAAAGGGTGTGAATACGCTTATTTTTCTAATACCTGTGAAATCACGACTCTGTTAATCATGTTTTGCATCCTCAGCGACGAGGCGTCCATGGATTGTCCAGGTCAGCCCCTGCGATCACCCAGCTTCTCACACACCATCTTCACCTGATCTTCTTCAAAACGTTGCGGTGAGGCTTGTTCAGCGTCTTCTCTAGGTCTGACTTGCAGATGAAGTCGTCATTGTTGAAATCTGTAACAAGCAGACAATATAAACCAGATACTGTTTCATTTGAATTGCATGTTTCAAATGTGATCAGTAAGCTTCCACTAATTGGGGCTGTTGGGATCCAAATATATGGTGATGGTAAGTGAAGTACGCTAAAAAAGTAATCAGACAAATGGAAGAGTCACAAACAATCAAGTCAAAACACACAATAGTTACTCATAGTGCAGGTTTCTGGCACAGCCCAGATACTTTATTATATATATATATATATATATATATATATATATCAAAAGCGCTTGATTTAAAAGATTCATCCATAGTAGGCATTTTTAAACAATATCATTATAACCTTAGTCGTAAGTCCTTTAAAAAGAGAGTGCATGCTGAATTGCACTTCTCTTCTCTAGTGTCATAATGTGTTCATGTACCTGTTTCATTGACAGCTGTTGTAAACTAAGCTTTACTTCGTTAGTAGTGTTCCTTAAAACCTAATGGTAAAGCGTAAACTAGAGACTGGGACCAGGGGAGAAGGTTCTAACTTCAGCTAACCTAATAAATGTGACATAATGTTCAAAATATGGGTTTGTCTTAAGCCCTCAGTGGTTCGAGAACTAGAATAGAAGTAAGCAGTATGTTAAGAAAAAAAAGGAGCATTCATAAGAAGTATTTTGTGAAAGCAACCTTGTTATAAAAGAAGCAGGTGTCATAGGTGTGCATTTTGGTTGGCTAATTTTAGAAAAAAAAACATTCAGGGACAGGACTAAATGCACTACAGTACCACATAAAGATACTTCCTATTCTAAGCAAGCAGCAAGCAGGCAGATGCCAACTGCATATTGGCTGATCACACATAAGGGCCTGTAAACCCTCTCTGCCCTGGACTACTGCTATATGGCCATAGTGAAAAACATCAGTTGCTGTCACTCCTACCATTTAAACAAAGACTTGATTAATGTGAACAGTTTGTGATGAATCTACTGTGATCTGCTGCTATTCAGTCACTCTATGTATAAAAACATAAAAGCTTTCAACATTCATATTAGATTCATAGGAAAGAAGATATTTCAAGTATAGACTGCAGGATTCATTTATATATCATTATCTTAGCATCACTACAATGGTTTATTAACTTCAGCACAGGTTATAAAAGATTATGCCGCACGTTAAAATGAATAAAGCTGCATCATTTAACATATAAACATGGATTTTCCATTTGTTTATAGAATATGAAACTCTTATTTCAATCTACATTTTTTAATACTGTACATAAATGCATGTCAAACAAAAGCTTCCTTTCCAGTTCCTATCCTTGCATTGCTTTCCCGTTTACATTCTCCCTGTGAAACTTTACCGTAAATTTTAAAAGCATAGTAGGCCTTTAGGTCACGAGGAGCCATCTCACTGAGGACTGAGAACATGTCCAAGAAGTCATCCAGAGTCATGTTTCCCTCTCCATCCTCAGAGAAAACCTCGGCGATCCTCTGCCGAAATGGGTTGTCCTGAAAAGACACCAAAAAAAAAAAAAAATTTCCTCAGCTGATTTTAAAACAAATTATACTTAAACCATTTGATTAATTGGTCTGTGGAGATTCCCTAAAACCATCTTTCTCAATATGGCTAAATAAAGGACAATTTCATTATCTTAAAAGAATGTTTTGATCATCCCTAGTTAAAAATACTAACAATTCAATGTTAAATTTTTCAAAAGGTATGGCAAAGCGGTACTAATATACATTAATGAATATAAAGGAAATACAACTTTCCTTTATATGTAATGAGCATTGAAAAAAATAACATTTCCTTGTTCTTTTTTCTTGCTAAACGCTGTTCATTGGTATAGTACATATGTTTCTGGTTAAAGGTATAGTGGAGGATTTTCAGGAATTTTTCAGAAGACCCGCCCTCTCCACTTAAAAAAAAAAATGCACATGCACAACCCTGTACACGCTCCTGAGAGGGAACGCCTATTAAACGTGTGCGAGAGCGTGCACAAGCCTGTTGCTCCTTGTGCAACGCTCATACAAGCTACTTTCCAAAAGAAGATTTGCAATTTTTCCACTATGTTAGACTCACCACTGGCAAGTGAAAATGGGGATGAGCATGTAGGACGGCCTTACGTAAACATATCACCAGAATGAGTGACAATTAGGAGGACCACTTATTTTGATGATCCACCCGGAAAAAGAACATCCTCCACTATACCTTAACGTGTAAGGATGGGGGCAACAAAAGCAGGGCTTTAGCCCGGGACATCCCTGATGCTAGACCCGCCCCTGGTTACAAGCTGTAGAATCAGGCCTCCAGGACTGTTTTCTCATTTTAATAGGTGAAAATGTTGAAAAAAATCCCAGTTTGAATGACTTTAGTATTTTGTCCTGCTTACACCTTACCTCTGTGCCTTCTTGTAAACAGTAAATATGTTTACCTTTCTCGCCTGTACGTAAAGGGCCATATAATCGATCCATTTTAACCAGTTAGTCCTCAGGGACCAAAGCAGTATTCTTCAAGTTTAAAGGAGTCAGATAACATATAACCCTTGGGTGAATTCTGCCGATTAGTCTGTCATTAATTATGGATCGGGAACAGAGGGGGAGAGCAGGTCTGCAAGGTTTTTATCGGATCAGTGGCTCTACCTTCAGCTCCGGCATGCTGCCAATCAGCTCGTATGGTAACTTCACATCTGGCTGGTTGGTGTAGTCAAGAGGAACGAGCTGCGGTGCCAAATCCCGATAGCGATAGAACAGTCTAGGAAGGTCCAACACATTCCCTTTCAGTATCAAATTACAAATCATCTTTTAGATTATAAAACATTGATGAATATTGGTTACTATTAATAGACTTTCCTTTTACAAGCATTAAGCACTAAAAAGATTCAAATACAAAATAAGAAAATAAAAAACAAAACTTAAAAATAATCTGATTTCAGTGAAAGTCCATCTCAGAGGGACGGGTCAGCTGAGAAAAGAACTGAAAGGAATCAGGATAAAACAGTGGAGGAAGAGAACTCAGCAGCCTCCATTTCAATCTGGAATTAAATATAAAGCAGTCATTTTTATTATAGGTTTACATTACTGCAGTAGAACTCCTATAAACTTGTTTTCCAGTTTTAGTCAACCCAGATCGCTTCATATGGGCAGGTTTAGGTAAAAAGCTTTTTTTGGGAACTATTTTGGGACTCATAAAAGTCGATGTACATTTGCCTCTTTTGCATCGTTTGTTATTTTGTCTTTCCCATTTTTAAGATGGACATTATTTTTGAGTGACTTGGGAAAGACATGGCATTTAACTAGAAGTTTGACAGCTGTCTGACTTATTCAAAAAATAAAGTATGCATGCATGAAGAATTATATTTTATTCATTTTACAAAAATGATTTCAGTTGTGTAGAAATGCTGTTAATCTGCACTTTTCTTCACACTGCATAAATATACTCAAACTAAATGCTGCCTTATTCTGGATATGTTGGTCTAACATTGGATTACTTCAGCATGCAGTTTAACTGATTGATGTTTTTGATATGTTTAAGATTGGTGATGCTCACCTGAGAATTTCTTTCCTTGTAAAATATGTACAATCCTGCAAATACAAAGAGGCTTTTGTTTGACTGTACAGTTGCTACTTTCACATATCCCTCATCTCTCTGTTATTGAAGATATTCTCAGGTTATTAGAGCATAACTCATTAGTGGTTCAGCTATCACATTCAAACTGTTTCATAAAACAGGTTTTTTTGTTTTAAAAAGAAAAATAACTTAAAAACGCAGAAAAATGAAAGTGCCTTTCTCATGAACACCGAACAAACAGGTGCAGAAGTCTGACTCAATATTTCCTGTACATCAGAAAACACCTGATTTCAGTCCTTATATATATATATATATGTACATTATTATTTTTTTTTTTGCATGTATACAAATCCATGTCAATTTTCCATTTTTATAACTTTTATTTAGACTTACTTTTGACAATTTCAATGTATTTTATTGGAAGTTGAATTTTCTTCCTTTAATCAAGGGTTAGGACCTCGACCATATACAAGCACATGAAAACATAAAATGCAGATTTTCAAACCGTGTATTTCAAAGCCTGGGCTCGTACCTGATTGCTGAGTCATAATGACTTTTAAAATGCAACCAATCTTGCAAACAATCTTGCAAAGAACAGCAGACAGAAACTTCTCCACAGACATAAATGCAGCGTGTCAGTTATTGTAGACTCCAGTTTAAATTTACTTATTATTATTACATTTTATGCATTGGAGAGAGGAACAATAGGAAGAAATCTGTGGTGTCCTGTTAAGAGCAAATTCTTTATGATCTAAAATAAATAAATATTTATCAGCTTAAGTTTTTTTCCATGCATTAAACCAAGCTGCATTTGAAATTATTTTTATGTCTGTATGCAAAACACATCAAATGTAACTTCAGACATTTATGGATAGTGTTGTTTTTAGGTTGGGTAAATAGCACTTTTCTACTAAATCACATCAACAAACACTATTGCATTAAGAGTTGCAGTCTCTTGCCCTGGCTTTAATTATTTTCTCAATAAACCACTGGTTAAGAACAAATTTAATCTGCTTTGTCATAAAGGCTACAAACATCAAGGCTACAAACATCATGGTTATGCTTCAAATTATACAGAAAATGGGATCCATAACCAACCTGGTATGCATCAAGCTGCTGTGCTGTGAAGATGGTTTGTTTATTCCCCATTTCTGAGCCCTCAAGCTCCCAAACCACAGATCCATCTCTGCCTCAGCCTCCAGCGAAGGGTTTTTATTAGGGTAGCCCTGTCAGATATGAAATAGCAGGACAAAAGGAAGCCAGAGCCAAAGAGGAGATCGGGTGTCGGGCTGCAGCCGGGCCCTTTGCTTGCCACCATAATGGCAGCATTTCATCGTTTGCTCCATTGTGAATAGCAGCCCCTCTGATAATGAATGAGAGCTGTCGTCCAGCATCATGCCAAGTGGTTTCAACCCCCTTTGGTGCCACTCTATGGCCAACGCCTCGCTCACTGCTCAGGTTACATTCTTTACAGGCAAGGTTTTGTAAAGCACTGAAAGAAACGTTGATGGCTGACAACAACATTGTCAATGTTTTGTCTCAGCTCCACATTAAAACCTTTAGCAGAACTGCAGAGTTCCCTCAGTTCGTCTGGGCAAAAAGCCACCAGCTTAGCGTGTGCTTTAACTTCTGTTCAGTTTTAACATGATCTGGATACATTTTTAACACACTTTTTTTAACACACATTTTTTTCACTTTCATCAATCTACATATGCATTACCTAATAAGGTAAACTAGCCTGAGTTATTTTCCTATTTCTACTCCCTAAGTACAGGAAGATCTACGGCATCGTGTTTGAGGGCTTGCATGTATTTTCTACTGAATCATGGAGTAAACAAAGAAATCCAGATACTGAAAGTTGTGCAAACACAAAAAACCAAAGCATATTTCTTTTATATATCTCAAATCAATATGTAACTGAAAGCACATGAAGGAGGATAACACGAAAACAGATGGAAACAAGCCCTACATTTCTCATCCTCATCTCTGTACAGCCAACAGGAGACACTGATGCTCTCCTCCTGAGGTGTTGACCATCAGAGCAGGATATTTTTAGATGTTACACTCCTGCTGTGAACACAGAGATGCTCAGGGTTTGGGTGGAACGCTTTAAAGCTGCATTTAGGGACTGATAAACCTAAGGTCCTGTTCCTCAGACTGTTCCAAGTCTGTTCCTGCTAATGCTGCTCATCAGAATGAAGCAACCAGGCTTTCACCAGGCCTCCTCGACGCAGCAATGAGGAGTGGCACTCCACCAATAATGCATTATAATGTTATACAATGATCTGATGAAACTGATTAGAGGTAACATAATGCCTCATGTAGTGTCAATAAAGCCTTTCCAGCAGCTATGAGATTTATGCAGACTAATATTTTTCCATGCCGTCTATCATTCCTAACCCGCTCCCTCCACTGAAGGTTTGAGTCCGGCTGGTTTTCCATCACATGGAGTTGTGCAGAATACAAACTGGAAACCCCCCAGGTCAAAATGGGTGCCACCTCCTAAAGTGGTGGAGAATTGGAAAAATGGCAAATCCTCAGGGAAAAACTAGAGAGAGCCTGGAAGATGTATGCCACTGTTGGAATAACCTCGGAAACTTGGACTCAACACAGGTCAGTGTCTGGAATGTCGGGCTGATCACGACTAGTAGATAAAGTCACTGACTTGGTTCAAAGTCTAGTCCAATCCCAGAGGAGAGGAATCCAGCAGGGAGATTGTCAACCGTTTGCAGCCGTAGCCGCTTCCAGACCCCCGAGTGATGATAAGCTGACACCAGCCGACGTAGAGGGAGCAACAGTGTCCGTGAAGGGAATCCAAGCTGAGGACAGTGAAACAGTCCAGGATCGGTAACCAGCAGAATCCAGAAAAAACACTACAAAAACCACAGCAGGCAGAGAAGACAAGGGCAAGGGAAAAACTCAAATATCCAAAACGGGAAGCAGGTCAGAATCGGAATTACAGACAAAACTCACTTAACGATAGAGTTACTCTCATCACAGCTCGAATAATCTGGCGCCGATGGTAGGCTGGTAAACAACACAAACAGCTGAGGGAACGATTGGTATTTTTCAGCTGCCAGGCCAATAGACAGGTAAGCAGGAGAATATGAAAAAGCCAACCATCAGGGCCAAGAACATGACAACTGTGGTCATTGGAGCAATGGGGGCCATAACCCCCACACTGGAAAAGTGGCTCCAATAGATACCTGTAGAAACAACAAAGATCTCAGTCCAGAAATGCACCGTTCTAGGGACTCCTAAGATGCAAAGTAGAACCCTCAACCTGCAGGCCTCTGGTAGAGAAGCCATCCGCCCAGTGGGAGAGAGATAGCAATTGCTTTTTGTTTTGCTTTTTTTTTTTATTAAAATACATTATACATATAATGTATCATTATATAAACATTATATAATGTACCAATGCTTCAAGGATTTGAAGAGCAAGAGGTCTTCTTTAATCTTTTTTGCCTTTCTGCTTGTGTCAAAATGTACATCTAGCATAAGAGCATAAACTGTTCTTGACAGTATTGTTTTTTTATTTTTTTATATCGATTAAATGTTTACATTTCTATCACATATTTTGTTTTAATGTGAAGCCTCAGTATTTTTAGAAATCCTATTTATTGACTAATTTTTTAGTATTCCTCACAAACAGTTGTAGTCGCATATTGTCACCACAAGAGGGCCACAAGAAACAGTTCTTGGTAGAATTAGTTTATCAAAAAAGTAAATTTAAGCTTTTGTATTATAAAAGAGGGTTTTAAGTATTTCTAAACGTTACAAACATTGAAAATTGCATATAAATGATTTTTTTATTATATTTTACTTATACATCAACAACTGTGAAAGCTTTTGTACTGTGTGTCTTCTCTTTCCAAATTTGGTTTATTATGTGCAATTATTTTCTTGTATGTTATGGTATCATTCAAATATTCTACTGATAAGTTACAAACTAAAACGTGCCTAATGAAAACACTTTCAAAAGTTGGAAATGTCATGTTAGTTTAACTCTTTAGTCATCACAAACATCACTTGCATTTTACTTTTGTAAACAATTCAAGTCTTAGAAATCCTCAGCTATTCTATTTATTAGACTATTTAATATACATCCTACATATGTTTGCTATATCTAATAAAGCTATATTTGTTAAAGTAATGTATAAGGATTAAAGCAGTTAAAGCATCCTTTAAAATAGCAGCAGTTAAATGTGAATAACATTTCAACCTTCTTTATTTTTGGATGTTTTTTTTTTTTTTTCTTTTTGAACTCCAGAGTACAGCTGCAACCCTGGAATTCTGCTGCAATTTTACATGCCAAATAGTGTCACTAATCCTGCTTTTAATGAAATAAAGATTACAACAGTTAAACAGGAAGTTGTTTTGTTCATAAATCCATAT
>JAGKQL010002759.1:0-30386 GCA_018398635.1 Cyprinodon brontotheroides | reverse complement strand
AGCTGTGGAAAACATCAGTTGCTTGGAAAAGTATACCATTGGGGGGGCTTGTATTAATAACAGATTTAAAAAACAAGCATTGGGACGGTGGCCACAGAAAGTATCTTTGCAATGCAAACATGAAGAAACAGAGAAGAGAGAGGGCAGAAGAGTCGGGGGTCAGAGGGAGGTGGAGAGACTTCGAATTTATAATTGAGCCTCTACATATAAATAAATATCAGGGGGGGGAATCATTGTCAGAGCTTACAGAACTTACAATTTATAAGTGTTTTTTTTTTTTTTCTCCTGTACATTTTACACCATCACTCTCACAGTAATATAAAAAGTAAAGGTGCTCATTAGCAGGTTTATAGTTTGCTTTGAGTTGAAAAATAATGCTTGGTTTCAAATTGGGACAATGTTGCATGTTTTTAATTTTTGTTGGATCCAAAATACATTTTCAGGAACTTATTTAACTTTTTGGTGAATGTTGAACTTATCATCAAATAAAAGCTTAGTAGACACAGACAAACTTGCCTGTGTGGAATTCCTTAAAAAGAAAATCGTAACCATCCTGTCAGATCTCAAAAGGAAAAGGAAATTTAAAATAAGCTGACAAAAGCCCGATTGGTGCATAAAATTGTTTGCACCTTACTGAATACCAACATTTAAAAAAACATTTTTCTACAAGAAAGTGGGAAAAAAAAGCAAAAATTTTTCGTACTCCAGCTTAATTAAATCTATTTAAGAAACTTTTTGCTGCCACAAATGACAGCTGCCATGCTTTTCAAAAATACAATTAGAAGCACAAACTGCCTTATTGCCAGCACTAATCGGAGGCCACTTATCATTGGCCGAAGCACTTCAATTTCAGCATCCTTACCAATAAGGTTTATTCAGGTGACCCCTTCCTCTCAGACAACTGTTTCCTTAACCACAAAGTAGCCAAACACAGATTCACAGACTGATATTTAACATTAGGTCCAATTTCCTTAAGGCCTTCTAAGATCTAGCAGAGGTACATACATGAGATAGGAAAATCTCATTAACAATGTTCAATTATCATGTATAAGAAGAGAAGGGAAAAACACAAAAACATGAGTTTAGGCTAATTCTAACAGCTACTTGTAGTTAAAATACATAAAGATATCAATATTATATTTATATCCTGCTTCGGGAGGATCAATGAAAGCTTTGAGTATATGTGACTCATTTTCAATGGAAAACATAGAGCAGTCGCTTCTCTATCTGACTGCAGGGACCAACTGCTGCTGAGTCTGACAACCTGCCAGTGCTTCGGAGGAGTGAGGGGCTCACATAAGCCTTCACTGTTTGCTGAAGTGTAGTAAATTTAAAGCAATTGGTGACTTCACCTCACTAAAGTCTCCAATAACACCAAAAAAGTGGCCAGATTGGTCAGTAGTTGCATAAAAAAAAAAATAATAATAAATAAAAAGAAATGTCACTAGAAGAATAGTTTCTAAATATGGTGTAAAAGTTATCAAGTTTACATCAGTGTCCTTTGGCATATTTTGTTCCTCTTGCAAACATTGAAAATTGCACAGCAACAATCAACAATTTTTCATTATTCAATTATTTGTCTGCATCCCAAATTATCATACAATTAGACCTTCTTTAAAAACAGAGAGATGAGTGGAAACTGCATAAATTTCTCTTTGACACAATAAAGCTGATATGAAAAATAACAGTATTTTGTAGACAAGTTCATAGCTAGAAATTACACACATTTTCCAAACATCAGTATTCATGTTCAATTTAGTTTGAAATAAAAAAAAGCTTTCCTGTATGGAAATGAAGTGGTTGCAGATGTTAATAGCTGCAGTCAGAAAGGATCTCTTTAGTGGTCTGTCTTACTGCAGATCAGGGGGAGCCTTTGACTGATGACACTCTGCTGCTGTTCAACAGTCGCTTAAAGAGGTTCTCAGTATTGTCCATGTATTGTTCTTTATTTTGTGAAATAATATTAATTATTTGATAAAAAAAAAAATAATTAATCTTTGTAAAATATAAGTTAAGATGAAGTTTCTATTAGAATTTGGCATTGAATTATTTCTGTGACTGACTAGCGGAGCTGTTAGGTCATTCAAATTCACTTGTGTGCCTAAATACACAAGTAAATCAAGATTTTATAAAAGAAACACATAAATTAAATAAATAAGAATAGAGCATGGCAACATTTTAAGTTTTGTAGGAATAAAAGAAAAGCCTAGTAGGTTTCAAATGAAATCTAACCAAAGATGAAATAACCAAAAGACTCATCATATTTTTCCACCTATTTTAGGTTCAACCAGTTCATGCAGTTATATGTTGCATTAATTTTAATATTGGGAGATTATACATATTTCCCCCCACACACACAAAAACAAGAGATAAAAAAAGGCTTTTTTTATTCTGAGCAAGAATTTGACCTATCAAGACCATGTAGGAGTCTTCTGCTGAAATAAAAATAGTGATAAACCAAAACAATATGTGCACACCATGTTAAAACATATAGCAAAAACCCAATATTGAGTGCAGAGCTAAAGGGATTTCTGCATAATGTACAAAAAAACAGAGCTTTTAAAGCACTGTTAAAAAAGCCCTAAAAGAAAAACAAATAAAATCTACTGCAAGTGCTTTGGCTGATGTTAAGTTGTATACACTAGCTCTGGCTTCCCTGTGGGCAGAAAGCAAAAGGAAACTTTCCCAACGAACATCAACAAAACTTAAGATTACCGTTGGGTTTGGAGACCCCCGCACTCTCTTTCAGGAAGAGAAAGGGGATTCCTCTGAAAATGGGATTTGAGTTAGTTTACTGGAACCTCACATAACAGCCTGGCTTTATGATAATAAACAGAAATTTGACCTGAAGCTTGTAATGTACCCAGATTTTTCTGGTCAGAACAGAAGTGGCTAACATGCACATTGAGAATAAACACAGCTGAATTCCAGAAGCAAAACAAATGGCACAAACAGAGCAATCGGTAAACAGTTTTCCTCCTAAAAAGAGAACCTGAAACCATACCACACTAAACCTAAGTGACTCATCACCACAGTGAGTCAACTTTCTAAGACTTTGCTGACTTTTGAATGTCCCCATGTTTATAAGTGTCCTTACTCAATGTTGAAATCGACGTGATTATGTGTTTTCCTTTTAAAAGTGTTCATGGAACCTAGAATCCAGATGGTAAACAAAATATTATAAAATCATCACCAGTTTACACAGTAAAATCTAACCTATAAATATGTGTTAAGTGCAAATAAGTATCTGCATAAATGTAAAACTGTCCTGTTGTAAATTAATTATAACAGAACAGTTGAGTGATGCAGAAGGATTCAGGAAGAGTAGTTTGACCAAAATGAGAAAATTATTATACATGGTCATTTCAGCTTTCTGTTTTCACTGGACAAACGTTTTTTAGGATCATTGCAGCCTTAATGCATTTCAGTATTACCTGAAATGCATTATGGCAGCACTGATGCCTCAGCCAAGGCCTGGTTTTGTCATAAGCTAGGGGTGGAATGCATTAATCAATAACCAGTTTTGAACCATGTTGTGAAATCCAGATCGACCATTAGTTTGAATTAAGACTTCTTAATTCCCTATTCGTAAAACATAAAATTAGCACCACATAAAAATGCATCCATTTCTCTTGCTAAAGGGCTTTTCAGACCATAGTGTGGTGGATGGCAGTGGGTGTGCTGCAGCTGACTGTAGTGCTTGTACTGTAGAGCTCACTGTTTCTGTCCCAAACATCATGTAAAACATGACTACCTCACTAGACCTCACTCTTAATACGAAGTTTTATTGAAACATTATGTTGTTCTTTACTCTAATTTACAGTTATTCCTATGTAGACTTTTAAGTTTATTAATAAATAGAATTTGCACCTTGTGTACCCCATGGTACCAAAGAACAGGACATTCCTCACAGCTGCCATAGCCTTTCACTCAGTTTCTAGTGGTCACTAAAAACGTACCCTGTTTTATAAAATGCTTTAAAAAATCTTTTGTCAGTAGTGCTGTTTTTACACAGGTTTAAAACATGCAGCAGGAGTCAAAAGGGAGTCACTTACTGTAAATGCTTTGCATTAACAAGCAAATGGATGCCTTGGCCAGTAACGTAAGAGCTTTTTTCACACTACAGTAGCGTCGTCACAGTAAATTGGCGGGTATGATAATAGGTCTTAGTCTAGTCAGTATCTGGTAAATCAGTTCTGGCTTTTTTCACACATAACCTTGATCCAGTAAATTATCGCTTAATTATTAGATAAGGTTGTAAATGTGAAAAGGGGCTATATTCTTTGGGAAATTCAGATGAAGAAATTGTTAGCTTTTACCTCATTTGTTCTCTGGTCTTTGTCATTTGTGGAAAGATGGCCTGGTATCTATTGACTGCATGTGCATTTGTCACTGAGCACTGCAGTCAATGTTGTACTTTGACTAAACCCTGCATATAGGCTCAGAAGATGCTCTGATTAACCACCCTTACATGGTGCAAGCCTTTGAACATTATTGGTAATTTAAAAAATAAAATAAGGTTGTTTTTTTTGTGGTCAAATTAAAATCTATGCTATGTCTTTGTCCTCTTGTCTGAATATAAAATGTGTTTTTATGGGACAGGTTTTCCCTCTTTCAAGTGAATCATGGTTTTGGCATTGAGTTGGTAAACTTTGGTAATATGGATTTTAATTAGGCATGCCGTTGCTTTTTTTTTTGTGGAATCCACTTAAATGTTTTATCTCTATATTCATCTAGCATTAAAACAAGATAAAACAGCAGAAATGTAGAAATAGCTTAATCAAAATAGTTTGTTTTTTGTTACCATGACAACAGATTAAAGAAGCCCTTCCCCTTTGAGTGATCCTCTTTACTGAGGTGCAATCCAAGACAGCAAAGTGTCTGTATCACTCTTAATGAAATGAATCCAGGCAAAGTGTGTGTGACAGCCAATGACCAGCTAATAGGGCTGTTGATCAGAGATGCTGTGTGCAGGCTGCTGGAGCTGCCAGGCTGATAAGTGGCTCAGGGTTGCTTTGTCTACAGAAGCCATAAGCTCTGACCAAGGAACTGAGCACATGGAGAAAATATTTGTTTTTGATATCAAGCCAACAGTTGTATTTTTCTAAACTGCAGCAGCCTTCTGCCACACAGAGAGCGCTGTGGCTGCATTTCAATACTATTGTTTCTAATCTGTGGACGGAAGCAGGCTGGGCTACAAGGGCAGGCCTCTGCTGTTATGTGTGTGTGTGTGTGTGCCCCCCTTCCCAGTGTTTTACTTTTCTGCAGGATGTGATGTCACAACCTGTTTACCGCCTGGAGAGAATCAACAGCCTCCTTAGCGTAGACCTTTTGGCCTCTGGCTCACATCACAGGGACTCCAATTATTCCTTAGAAAGCCTAAACCTATGTGACCCCAGTGTCCTGCTCAGGAACCAGCCAGACAATACTTCTTTTTGCATTATTCTTGGCATATTGACCCTCAAGGCGACATGCGTCTCCATGGAACCTCAAGACGCGTCCTTTAAGGCTCCTGAAGTTCGCGGATATCACATATCGCCTGGCAGCTGTTGCTTCGGCCACTCTAAACCTTGTCCAAGTGCAAATAGTTCACATATATCTGCTTACACTGCGTGGGATGACAGATTTAGTTGAGGAATACTATATCTTGGCAGGTACGCAAAAGGCATGTAAATGTCAGTTGTTTCAAGTAGTTAAAGTTAAGGTGAGACATTTTTTTTAGATTTATGGGAGAGCGGCTGCTAAATAATGAGGACAATGGTGCAGCTGAGAATGCTAAGAGTTTCCGTCTCTTGATTCATTTTTTTTTTTTTTTAACCTGAAGCTGCTTCAAATAAAAAAAGCAATCCAGGAGCATTTTTACCATGATCACACAAAACCCCCCCATCCCCTTCTTCTTTTTATGGAGGCAGTGACTCAACAGTAGAGGAATGTTCTCCAAGAGTGCAAAGAAACATCAGCATCTATTCCAGATTTACTGGAATTGGGCAAAGCCTGAGGAAGACTGTCAGGATAAATGAAAGATAACTGCAGCCCAGGCAGGTGTCACACCCTCCTGCACGGTTGGTATATGACAGCAAAATATGAGTTTGCTTTGTAATGCTCAGCCTTGCCCACGGCTGGCAGACAAATGACATCATTTCAGCCTGGAAAAAAGAGCTATTGGAAATTTGCAGAGGGAAATCAGCTGCGCACCGGTGACAACCATTTACTGTGGTTAGAAAAGTATGTTTCCATTGGCAAAACGATTCCCCAGACTCTTTTGATGCGATATAACATAGCAATTGTTATATCTGAGGATTTAAAAGCTTATTTTTTCATATAAATACCCTACATGAATCAAAACCATTTGGTAAAATGTCAGTCAAAATAGTCATAATCTGAAATGGTGGTCAGAATCCAGCGAGTCATCCTCTGAAGTTTGTACTGAGATGGTAATCTTATTTCAGAGGTTAATCCCAGGTCAGCATGTTGCCAAAATCACACTATTCTCCTGGTGATTTACATCCCATTAGTTACTGGGTTTACATTGAGGCCAAAAAAAAAAAAAAAACATTAATGAAGATTTAAAGGTTCCAGTGTTATTTCAATAGCGACAGATTTTGTTGTGGCTAAAAAATAGGACTAGAATAAATGCTCCACATCCATCTGAAGTAATGCATCTAAGTTTGCTTTCTTCAAACAAAAACAAAGACACATGCATGCATCAGACAAGCTTCATTTTAAAATTTGCCAGAATACAAGGTGGAGTAGGTTTTGAATGCAGCCTAAATAACTGATTGTTTTTCTACGGTAGGCGATCCTTTAGAAAAGTGTGTTTCTATGAAGCGGCCACAGAGTACTGTGGTTGGCAGGGAGAGCTCACTTTGCTCACCATCTTCATTCATCGGCTGGATTAATTTTAGGTTTTACTTTAAACAGCTGGAAGAGTCCCTCAATAATTTTTGGTGCCATGGGCCCCAGGCGCCTAACAGAACCTTGAGGTCAAAGCTGATACGGGGGTCTTCTGGCAGTCACACCTACAAAGTTTACGACCAGTGGAGACTGGCTATTTCGAGCTGTGGCACCCCATTGTGAAATTCTCTCCCACTGTTTTTTTGGCTTGTCGACCATTGGCCATTATTTTTTAAACCCGGCTAAAATAATATTTGTACAGACAAAGTTTTTGTAAAATTTCACTTTGCATAGCTTCTGAAAGTGTTTTGGGAAACACCTTTTATATGTGACCCAGCGTATTTGAATAAAATTTTACTTGAGTTAGAAGCAGCGTTTCAATCTGAATATGTGAATTTTAAAAAGAGGAAAAGAAAATGCATATTAGATGTTTCCAATAATTTGAAGGCAATAACAAGGCAATGCAAAGTATAAAATTGCCCATACATTTTAGTTCACTCTTGACTGTAATAAACAAGTAGGCAGGGGACCACAGATCAGTAATGGAATGAAGTTTTAGACTAATGTGTTGCAATTGAGTGAGTTGTACTTACTGTACTTTATCCTGTCAGTGAGTGTTAGAGATAGTACATCCCACCAAACACACCAATAGAGAAGTGTAATTTTGTACGGTAAATTCAGGACATTAGCATTAAAACCATCCGAACTTATTCAAAATGTGTTTTGATATAATCTTTAGCTCATTTACTTTCTCAAAAGAAACAAATACAACCTCTAGGCTGAAAACTTTTGCAAAATGTTAAGTTGGTTCCAAATTTAGCTGTTTCCATTATAGGTCTTCTAATGTTCATGTTCTTCAAAATCTGCATAAAAACTAAAAAAGCAATAATTGATTGAGCTTCTACCTACTTATACTGCTCAAAAGAAAAATCCCCAAACTCCTCAACAAGTTTCACTTTTCAGTCATAATGTTAAAGTATGCTCTGATTGTTTTACAGTAGTGGCCTAAAGACAGCCTCTTGTCTCTGATCCCATCAGCCACAAACCAAATGGGATTGAGTAGATAGACGTTGGCATCACTTCACTTCAACAATCTGTTAGGAGGCAAAAAGCTCCCAAATGAAACGGGAAATCATCCATGCCTTAATTCAGTCTAAAGAAAAAGCAGAACATTTGTATCTCTAACACCAGAGCACACGAAAAACATTTAGGGCCTAATTTTCAAAGATTCCAAAGAAGAGGTGCTAAATTGCTCTAGCATTTTTTTTTTTTTTTTTTTTTTTTTACGTTTGGTAAGTGGGCTTGTTGCTGATCAGCAAAGATGTTGCACAAATGTAAAGAGATGTAAACCTATTTGGATTCACCCAATTAAAACAACAGATTGTATGTTCTACACTGCAAAACCCCATCTAACAGTGATTTAAAATTACTTAACATTAATGAATTTCAGTAGGTAAATAGACTTGCCGATGGATTATTAGCATTTTAATTATTAGAATAAATATTATTTAAGCACAGAACAAACGACTGCAGTTATTCTGTTCTTTTTCTAAATGTAAATTGTCATAGTCCATTGCAAGTGTCTCACTTACATACTAAATCAAGAAGAAAATCAATTATTTTTAGGTAGAAATGACTTATTTAAGATTCAATTTTTTTTTTGCAGTGTGCTGGCAGTTCAAAGTTGGCGTAAGGCGGTGAAGTTCTCAGTCAAAAAGATGCTATTTAAAACACTTATAGGTAGCTTATATATAATTGCTAAAAAAATGAATAACTAAAACAATGAAAATAACAAAAAGTTAAATGTATGAAAATCAAATATAAAAACATAATACAGTTTCTTTTAGCTTCTCCTACTCCACTAAAGGTTTGTGTGTATTAAAATAGGTGCAAATTTTTAAACATGATCATGTCATAATGAATGTAGAAAATTAACTGAATCATTGCAACCTGTTGCAACAACTGCAGATCATTTTGCATGTCAGTTTGCACCTTAGTACTTTCAGAATTATCAAAAAAGACAGAAAAACTTTGGCTGCATTTGAGTTTCGGATTTGGAAAATCTCTTGGCATGTGGTTAATCTCCTCCATCCATGTATTTGTGCAGTTTGGCCAATAGAATATGATCTGCATATTGATGAAAACACACACGCAAGGAAAGGTTGGCACACTCTGTCTGCTGAATAGCAAACGGAAAATGCCTTTGCACCTTCTTTGAAGATCTGCTCTGTTCGCACAAACACATCTGCACCTGTTTAAAGACACAGAAACCTGAAGATCTCATCCTAAATACATAGGTGGCAGTCACTTGGGCATGTGTGTTAAAACTTCTCTGCCACACCACAGGTCTAAGATCTTTGCTCAAGCAAAAAAAGTAAAAAATGCAAAAATACAGCCTCAAAAAATAAAAAGCCGAGACCAAAGCAGATCAGCTGACCATCTGTTACCCCCTCTGCCCCTGACATGTTTCACAGACAGTTTTCTCTGTAAGCCTCTATGTCCAGAACCTGTTGTCTAGCATAAACATATGGCAGGGTCTAAGCATCTTATCAGTGTACATTACCACCCAACAAATCACATTAACCTCAAACAAGGTGATGGGGCCATACTTCTAGAACCAGAGGGGGCACAAAGACATGTGTTAATAACAATTAAGCACAGTGTTTTCTGAGCCATGAGTGTGGACGCCGCTGTGAGATCTTTGCAGGGGGTTGATCTGAAGCAAACAGCAGCAGCACCCACCTCCTGGGAAAGACCTCTAGCTACCCTGAGTCTCTCTCTAAGCTGTGCTAACAAGCAGGTTTGAGTGTCTGTGGTGGCAAAACAGATCATCTCTTTTAATATATGACTGACTGATGCTAAATCGAAAATAGAAATGTGCTAATCTTCACACAGGAAGGGCAAGGCTGTGATGTCCAAACAAGCCGAATTCATTAAAGCTGGAAGTCCGGGACAGGTTGACTGGGAGAAGACGGATGAATGTGGGAATTTATGAGACAGTCCATCTGTAGACTGAAGCTCAAGGCTAAACTGTTAATTACGCTTTATGGACTTCAGCTAGATTGTGCTCTGAAGGGACGACGTAAATAAAACACATCATTACTTTAAGAAAGGGGGAGAATCGGGTGCCAACGAGGCGAAATTGACATTTTTCTGCCCCTGAGAACCTGTTGCTTTGCGACAAAGCTCTTTTTAATGCGGCCCTCATGAACAGCCATGAAAAGCCTCGTGGAGCTGAGTGCAGGGTGCGAGCTGTCCCTCTGCACAGTTTGCCAAACATAACAGAGTAAACAAAGGTTTTCTCACAGTTAACAAGCAAAACACTGAAAGAGATATGTCAGTAGAGCCCCCAAAAGCTTCACACCAGCGCAACAGAGTAGAATATTTATATTAATGCAGCACCCTGAACTTTTCACAGCATGTCATGTTAGATTCACAAATCTCAATGTTTGTAAATTGGGTGATAAGTTACATGATAAATTACAACCCAAAGGAGAGCAAAATATAGGGGAAAAATATGGGAAAACGATAAAATACAAATACTAAAAGTGTAACTTTCATTTGTATGCAGACCCCTGGGTTTACGTAGAACCAACTTTTACAGCAAATACACTCCTATGATGTATGTTCAGCATATTTCCACCTGATTGACACATATACAGAGGAAAATTGATGCTCATTCTTGGAAAACATCCTTTATATAATTCAGACTCAGGGTCGTACCATTTTTTTGTATTTGACGGTCTTTCTTTTTTAATGATGGTAAAATCTGAAAGCCATTTGTCATCTTTTTTATTTTTTCCACACGGAAGGTGCTAACGGCTTAGCCGCAGTTGGCTACCTCCACAATTACCCATTGTGGGACAATAAAGGTATTTTTCTATTCTATTGTTCAGGCCTTGAGCTCTGTAGCTCTATGCTTTACCCAAATGCGCTGTATCGCACCCGCGCTTGTTATCATTAATATAAACTCAGGGCTTAATTTTTCAACAAAACCGAAAGCTAACACAAAGCGTAAAACACAAAAATAACAAACAATATTCCAACCGCACAACATAGTCTTTCAGAAAAACATTGTATGCAACTAAAGTGAGTTGCCGGCTTATACATAAAAAAAGTCATATAGCTGGAAGATGCACCTTTAAGTTTTAATTTTGTAAAAGCAAACCACTTTTTTTTTTTAAACATTAGTATCTACTGCTTTCTGGAAAAGTATCATATAAAATCTCAACACAATACTTTGAAACTTGAGTCTAAAAGGGTATGAATACTTTTGTCAGGCACTGAATGACAGTTTTAGAAGCATTCATTACATCAAATCATACTGTAAAGTTAAACTGAGCCTTTACTGTATGGCCTAGTACTGTACATATTTATAGAGTGTTGTGTCTGAATGCTTTTGTGTAATTTCTTCCACATATGTACCTAAAAAGGGTTTCCGTGGTTTGCACACATGCAGAAAAACATTTTATTTTTATATTTAGGGCCTGCTGGGAACTTTTGACTTTTATTGCTTTGGTGCTTTTATTTGCTGTGTTGTTGAAAATTCAAAAAATAAAAAATAAAATGCAGGATTGTTCCCTGTGGACCAGAACTAGCAGGTCGTAACCAGTGAGAGACGTGGAAAAGTTAGGCTGGCAGCATAGGTCGCTCTTAATATGACTCTATAATGTTCATACATGGACCGCATAACGCTGGAATGAGATTCTGGAACCGTGTTTAAGAGCAGGAATCATACATGTTTAACCTCACATGCGCTCAAAAAGAGGGAAAGTTATTTTCCCGACGAGAAGCCCCGAGAGTGATTAAACATCATTTCTGAGCAGACTTTGCCGAGTTAAGGCACTAACCCTCCAACCTACACCACCTTTTTAATACCCCACCACCAACACCACCAGCCCATGCAAAGCTATTTACTGAAACATTCCAGTTGTTGTTAAAGGCTGTAACAGGGAGTGGAAAAGAGAAAACAGGCGATAGGAAAAAACCCTCTGAGACCACATTGTTACTGCACAGCTTTTTAAGAGCTGATCCCAAACCTAACTGCTCTGTTAAAGTTCATTTCAGGAACCAGATATTTTATTTGGCTACCTTTTGTGTTGCCACTAGGCTGCAGACTGCCTGAAACCTCCAGAAAACGGACTCTATTAATGATTTATTACTGTGAGCACTAACAATCTTACTGCAACTTTATCAATGTTTGTCCTTTGTTCTCTTTATTCTTGTTTGGCTATTTGGAAAGTGAAGGATATATATTATGATTAAAATGGGCATCTTCAAACCTGATTTTAGCCTTGAAAGAATTAGATATCTGGTCATTTAAATATGTTTGTCTGCTGTAGATCAATGGCAGCCCATCAAGAATAAAATTGATCCTGTTGTTAAACAGAGATGATGATCAACATTATTTATCTCCTATGCAGTAGTTCTGGCTCCTCAAATGTTCTTTCAACTGGGTTCCAAAAGGCCATGTAAGAAAGCTGAGGCGCTGCAGAGAAATGTGCTGGAGGGATGTGAAAGACATGAGTTTTCTATGTAATCCCACAAATACAAAAGGGTCCAAGGGATTTTCCATGCCTTCTCTTAAATAAATGCACTCAAACATTTTCATGTCAATGGCAGTCCTCGCCAAAGCATAAAATATGACAACACAAATACTTCGAAATATGGCCTTCCTAGATAGACAGTGCACGCTAATTTAGCTCTAGTGTTTCAGCACCAACTCAAAAAGGATCCGGTCTTTTTTAGCTTGGTCAGATCATTTTCAATATGTTCTGATCCATAAAACCCTACAGTTCAAAGAGGATAGGCTCTAATTTCACTACGGCAACATTTGGATATAAAGAATAACTACACAGCCATTCTGGAAGAGGGCTGAAACAATTAATCAGATTAATCGAGATTAATTTATATTGAAATGATCTTCAACTCATTTAGCAATCGATTAATCGTTAACTGGACTATAAAGAATCTAAAACATGCCTTTAGCTGACAGAGTGAACCAACTTAAAGCAGTTATTATACAAATATTGTAAAAAAGAAAAACAATTATAAAAAAATATAGATATATATATGTATGTATGTATATATATACATATATATGTCGGCATATATATATATATATATATATATATATATATATATATTTAGCATGAAACCCGTTTTACTGTATCTGTCCATATGTGTTGATGCTGAGTCTGTTCAAGTTGAAAAGTTTGTTTGATTTTGGTTTAATCTCTGTAAAAGATCTTCTTAAAGAAAATCTCTTGGCTATCCCATTGTTAAGAAAATTTACTGCTGAAATAAATCAACAGATTAATTGATTATCAAAATGATCATTAGTTGTATCCCTACTCTGAAATATTCCTGACTAATGTAAGTCTATTTTGTAAATGCAGGTTCAAGCATAGAAATGTACACATATACACAGACAACCACTCATATTAATCGTAAGAATTTTCCCTCTGTGGTTCTGTTTTTATGAACACACACATCTGAGGCACATCCTTCCCATAAAGGTCTAAAATGTGAAGACAAATACATTAAAGCAATGCCTTCATGACACAAACAATCATCTAAACTGTTGACTTTAATTTGATTTTAAGCACCTTTTAAATACTCACAGACAAAATAGTGCAATGCCATAAATAACATCATTTGCAGATGTCTTTCTGTTACTAACTTGGTCTTCAGATTTAAACAGAGAACTATATGTTTTGGTTTAAAAAAAACAAAACAAGAGAGTAATAGTAAAATGGTGTTAACCAAGAAGCAGAAGAAGATGTTTTCCATAATGCCAGATGCTTTGCTAAAGCCATAACAGCAAGATTTTATTCAGAAAAGCACTCTGTTGGAGGGCTCATTGTTTTAAATTCCTCTAAACTTGTGCATTACTCAGCAGTGGCTTAAAAATCTGATTTGCCTGCAGCTGATCCAGGATGTTGGCTGAGCAGCAGGAGCAGAAAGGGACAGCACAAGCCCTAAAGTGTCTCTGCAGATGCACTCAATTCACAAGTGCAGCAAAACCAGTTTCTCTTACAGTAGACCATCCATCTCAATGCTAATCAGAAAAACAGAAATAATTAAAAAAAAATGCCCCCATTCAGTGCAAAACACCTTTGAGGAAAGTTAAATAGGAATCGTCTGCAGAAACCATTATTTCACCCAGCTCTTCATGCAGAATCCTCATGTCAAGCAGGCCCAGGTTTTCAAAATTCTTATTTTGTGAGGGAATATTTTATTTTTAAATACAAACATTTACTGCAGTGGTGCAACTTTCAATCTGGAACCTATAAAAATGGATGGCTAAAAGGTTGAACAGAAGAATGCAGCAACAGAAACATAGACTAACAGATGGACATTAAATATAGGATGAATAAAAACTTTTAAATATTTAGCCTATTGACACAGATAAGGATTTATTTTTTATCATACTACACTTTATTTTGTCTTACTTATTTATGCCAGAAAAATATACCAAAAATCAAATTTCCACAAGGTTTTTTTTTCTGACTTTATACACATAGTTTTCTCATATCATGATGAGTGAACAGCTGGTTTAAATAGATGGTGCTCAACCTCTGCTGGAACTGAATTAATGAGTTTACCTTCACAGGAATCTGCTCAAGAGGACGATTTACTAAAGCGTAGCTAAAAAAGGGACAAAACCTGAAAATTCCTTTTTATTTCCTCCCTTCCCCCAGTATAAGTCATTTATCTCTTTTTGTCAAGCTGAAGTGTTTGTTGTGCACTGTGGTTCCAGCAGGACTCTGCTTCTGCTTTCAGACAACACAGAGCATGACAGCACTTGATCTTCCTGACAGACAGTTAAAGCCCTTTTTCCTACAAAATAAATCTTCTATAAACCAAAGGCACTCCCTGACAAAGACTGCCGGTCTTCTCAAACACGCGTGGACAACCAGAGACTTCAACACGAATGTCTGCGGTTCAGAATGGGTCATGGAACACAGCCTGCTTGGAGACACTTCTGCTTTGTCCACCTTGGAAATTTCCTGCCAGATAGCGCCTGGGAGAACCATTTCCCCCCCGACGTCTGGGCGCAGGCCTCAAAAATGTAAGAAAATGCTGCTGGTTGATTCTGCCTGCACTGTGATTATGGGCTCTTTGATATTTTGATATTCTACCCCAAAATCCCTTTCTTTGCCTCAACATTGTACTGCAGCGACCTGTCAAAATATTTTGGAATTGTTGTCAGGGGTCTAAATATGGAGTCCCTGCGAAGAGTACAGAATGGGATCAAATCGTAATGACTATGTTGGGTTTTGGGCAACTTCTCTAAACACCATATGAAGCAACAAAACCTTGACAGTTGAATCAAAGTGTCTTCATTACAATAAACAATCATAAGCAGCATTTCATATGAAAAAATAAACAAACATCATTACTGCTTCAAATTACCAAAATATTTGGATATGCGTTTTAATAACTTATTTTCCACATGCCACACTATCACCATAGTCCCACATTTCATCAAAGTCTGTAACTCAGTCAGAAAATACAACCCTATGCACGGTCACATGGTCGGACCAGGAATGAAACAGAACCACCCTCCAACCATGACAGCTCCGCCAGAAGGGCTCAGAGAAACGTATACTTAAGGGGAATACCATGTGATTTGGTTGCAATGGGGATACGCACGTAGTTCTTTAACTGCACATTAACTTGCCTCCGTGCAATAACAAGTTAACCTTTTATCTGGCTATAACCAGCTCCACCGCCATATCCAAATAAACACAGGATGCTATTCAATGCAAACTGCTGAAAAGACTTCTGTGAAACAAAAAAATATATATAACCACTATTTTGCAAGCTAAAAACTCCAAAAAATGTTTATGTTATTGTGCCACACAAAAAGATCTATGTGCACACTCTGAACATGAAGACACTGGTGTTCATGGAAAGCAGCATTTTGCAAACGGTTTATTTCTCCATTCATTATAGTTGGTTTTCTTTCCTACCCAGAGTATCATATATAAATTCTAATGTTATGTTTCCTCTCCCCCTGAAGTCTGATTAGTTGAAGCAGAGTTCCCTTCTCTCAGAATCATTGTCACAAGGAAAAAAAATGAGGCCAGGCAATAGAGATATGAATAATACAGTTACTCTACACAAGGTGCAGGTTTGATGAACGAGGAGGCACATTTTGAACATATGACTGGACACCAAATAATGACAAAACTAGAGAAGAATCAGATATGCACCAACTTGGTATGACAAACAGTTTACTGATATTACTAAGGTATCAGACCCAACCAGAACTGTTTTTCAGGCCTCAATGAATCAAGCACTGTAGTTATTTTCTTTCTCTCTGCTAAACATCAAATCATTGCAAAAGTTTAGGTTCTCTTAGTCGTTTAGTATAAAAGGAAGTGTTATTTAAAGTGTTGCTGAAAAACTTATCGCTCCATGCCAAAGTACTGGGAATAAGCTCCAAGGTCTAAGTACATTCAGGGGGCATATATCCTTCCTTACAAACTTGTACCCATAAACCAGAAGAGATGGCTACAGATTAAGGTACAGTACAATGAATTATGTTTAAAAATGACAGGTTTATACATTTTGAAAAAGGTTTACATGTATCTGATGAGCTGAAATATGTCTTAAAACATACCTGAGTCAGTAGCTGTTATAAGCAGGATGTATTTTTCCTTAGTCTCCCGGTCCAGAGTCTGTGTGACACTCAGCTGACCGCTGGATGACAGAGTGAACGCTCTTTCATCGTTCCCGCCACTGAGCATGTAGCTCAGCTGTCCGTTGGCGCCTTGGTCGTCATCTCTGGCAACAACCTGGAAATTAGATTATTAAATTATTTAAATTAACTTCAAAATATTATCTTTGTTCCCATTTTATATGTATAAATAATTACATTTTACCTTGTCATCATTAAATAACTGAGTAATCTTTTACTATTTGGACAATCTGCTTTATCCTTTGATGATATGTAAAACCAAGCCATCCTAGGTTATTGTTCATAAAAAATATAAAGAATAGATTACATTTAATTCTTATGCAAAATGTTAGTTGCAAGATTTAAATGTAAGTTTAATATTTATATGAACCAGAAGTAACAGACCCAATGGGCTTCAATGTGTAGTAACTGTCTCTGAGGAATGCACATGCTATCTTGGCTGTGTAGGTAATACAAAAGGTTTGTTGCAGATTTCCAACATCAGGCATCAACGGGTTAACACCAATTTATAGACACCATTTAATTTATTTTCTTGACTGTTGATTGAGGAAAGTATATCTTAAAATGCTCTTTTGCTTTTCCTTCGTTCAAGACTTAACAGATGAATCCTGCCTCTTATTTATACAGAATTCAGGAATTATCGTAACGAAATTTTTACATTATATAACAATAACATCCAATAACCAGCTAGGCTTTGTGGTATAATATTGCAAATCAAAGAAAATTCGAATGCATTTTAAGGCTTTTTACACATTTTCACCGAGGGTTGCAGTAAGTGTGCCATAAACCAAGCAGGGTATAAACCAGTGTAACCACTGTCCAGTATAAATCATTCCAGTAAAACAGATGGGGGTAATTACCACCATTGGCACCATGGAGGTAATTGTCAAGGCAGGAAAGGTCATTACTAGTCTAATCAGACTTTCCCAAAGAATACACCAAAGTAATACCAGTTCTTTGCTAAGTAGGGTTCCCCTGCTTTTAGATGCGGACATATGTTTTAATTTTTCTCAGAGTAAAATGTATTCACAAGTCCAATTTTCACCCACTTGGCTTCACATACCTTCCTGACATGCCTATTACAACCAGCTCAGCTCACAGATGTGAGCTCCTGTGCAGCCACGGCATCTGGAGCCTTTCCCATCACATAACTGTAGCCTCATTTCCTGTTAAGGTATACACGTGAAGGAAAGCGCAGCTGCCGTGCTACTGGAAATAAGGCTCCATTTTTTATACATGCCTCATTTAGTCATCAGGGTGGTTAGGATGTTAATTGCCCTCGTCATGAAATTTAGAACAGTTTCATATTTTGGTGAAATCCTATAAGAGCTTAATTGAGCAGAACAAATTGCTGCCATATATCATTTATTTATCATTTCAGTCAGATATTTGTCATTTAACAAAATAAGACCACCAAGCCCAGTGATTCAGTGAACTTGTACCAATTTACATACTTGCACTTATTAGGTTAGCATTAGTACAAATTTGGTTAAGGCATTAGCTTGCAGAAGGTCTTTGAACTGACATTTAAAAAGCACTCGCTAGTTTTATCATAAGGACCTTTGAACTAAAAGAGAAATTAAACATCACTGCACAAAACTTAAAAGAAAATGAAGGGAAAAGACTGGTTCCCGCAGGGATGTTTTTGGTAAGTTCTCACAGTTCTTTGACGTTGATGGTGTAAGGAGAGAGCTCAAACACTGGTGGACAGTCATTAATATCCACAAAATGATGTTGACGGCCAAAGTGTCCACTCTGGGGCTGGCTACTTCCACTGCCCAGCCTGACCAATTAGTGAATAGGATCTAATGTGCTTCACGGTCAAGCTGTCTGGCTACTGAAATCACCCCTGTGACTGAATCGATCCGAAAATCATTGTTGGTGTTCCCGCTGGCGATAGAGAACCGGATCTGCCCATTTGTGCCCTCATCTGCATCAGTGGCAAAGACCTGGATGACATCAGTGCCAGTCAAGATGTTCTCTTCAATCTCAATGTCGTAGATGTTCTGGGAGAAGCTTGGTGTGTTGTCGTTGACATCCAGAACCATCATAATCACATCCATGGTGGAGGAGAGAGGGGGCTCACCTTTATCTGTGGCGACAATCGTGAGTGTATAGTTGGAAAGTTCTTCTCTGTCTAGCTCTCCAACCAACCTGACGCCTCCGTCGATCATGCCAATGCTAAACTTGTTACGAAAAGGTCCGCTTAGAGAGTACTGCACATAGCTGTTTGGTCCGCTGTCAGCATCTGTGGCCTGGGCGGTAAACACCACAGTGTCCACTGGCGTGTTCTCCTGAATGTAAGTCATCTTCTGGGAGGTGAAATTGGGAGGACAGTCGTTGACGTCAAGGAGGATGACTGACACCTGGGCGGTACCGGTGAAGCGAGAGGCGGGAGGCAGTGCCAGGTCATTGACAGTGATCACCAGGTTGTAGAAGGACTGGGTTTCCCGGTCAAGTGCCTTCTTTGTTTTGAGAACACCTTCCTTGGAGATGAAAAAGTGGCCATGAGGATCACCAGATGAAATTTTGTAAAGAAGCTGGGCATTTGGACCTGAAAAGATAAAGGTTTTTTTCTTTTATTAGAGCATGTTATTGTACATTTTATTTTGAATCTCAGGTTAATATTGTGTTTGTTTTTAAATCCTTATGTATTTTGCATGATATTGTTATAATGTGCTTTGCAATTCTTTTCTTTTTTCTGTTTCTATATTAGCCAGAAAGAAACCCTGTCAAACAAAAAACAGATGACTACTGCAATCCTCCTTATTTATCAGCTAGCTATTGCATGATATTTAATTGATTTTATTACAATGGAGAATTTCTAACAAACAAGAAACTGTTTAAGGTATACAGTATCTCAAAAAGATACAAGTTCATACTTTCATGCCCCTCCCAAACTCATAGAAATGGCTTTTAGGCTGTTGGTGGCTTTCTTCTTGAAGTTCTGTTTAACTGATTTCTTCATTCAACGGGTTTCGGAAGTACTGCAGAAATCATGGTTCACATCTTTTGAATCAAGATTTAACAACGGAGGAATTTATATTTTGACACTGCACAAAGTTTGTTCGAGTATCTATTTTCACTTATTACTCCTATAAATAATGATTAAATCATCAAAATTGGATTGTGTTATTATATAGGGTATCTTTGATATAAAAACTTGATTTAAAATATTTAGCAGTGACTTAAATCTTTAAGTGGGCCAATACTGTTTTTTACTTTTAAATTTGACTTGTGTTTTAGATACTTTTATATCATGAGTTCCCAACTTTAGCACTTTTACACAACACAGTTAGCTTCACAATGCTTAATGATTGTTTTATTCATTTAACCAACCACGAAATCTATGTATTTCGGCTTCGCCTCTTTAAATTCACTGTTGCTCATAAAGTTGCAATAAAATATTTGTACCTCTTCTCGTGAGGTAATTGCAACAATGTGATTTATTCTTGACAGATTAGGTTTATATGCACTTAAATCTTTATAGATCATTATCTTAGAAACATATCACTGTGGAAATAAAACCACAATAAAACCAGGAATGTGTCTGACAAGTTACCACATTTTTCCAACTTTATGTCCAACATTGTATATTTTTTTCCGTGGTTATGGATTGGGTAGCCTAATTAGCTTAAGTTAATTTCAGTTGGCAAAACATATGAGCCTTTTTGAGCACAATAAATGACTAAATATCTATTTAAGTAGAGTTAAAATGAAAGGTGTAGCAAATATTGAAAGAACAATTGTAAGACATGACCTATTTTGGAATTTTAAAAACATAGCTGTAGTTATTGTTAAAGCCTATAATAAGGACTAATGCTGAAACAAATGATCAGATTAATGGTCATTGATTATATATTGAAATAACAGTCAATTAATCCAGTTGATGAATTATCATTATTTTGACTAAATATACAGTAATAGATGACAAATGGTGAAAGAAAAACCCACTTAGAGCTTAAATTAAGTGAAGACTGTGCCAAAAATACATATATTTTCCAAAGAAAAAATAACTTAAAGGGGAAGTTATATCACAAACCTGCACTTACACTATAGGACTGTGTATTATACAACATATTTGCAGAATTTAATGATTTTCTATTTGCTTACTCAATAAATCATCACTATTCTCTAGAAAATACTAATGACTGAATGCATCATTAGCTGCAGCTCTGAATAGGACTTTAAGACCTTGCAGGGACCCTGTTTGAAGCCATATTAAGGCTCGATCTACTGTAAAGGAAATTCGGTGAAACCAATCCTGGTGAAAACAATATAAAACTGACTCATCTCCAAAAATTGTATGCGACTAAATTTATTATAACCTCAATTGTGGAAAAGCAAACAAAGAGAAGCAGACGACTATAAGAAAGCAAGTTAAAATGAAGGTCAAATTCCGATATCTCTATTGTTCTTGATATTTTAAAAACTAAATATACTGCCTTGGGCACTCATGTGGATAATCAACATCCATTTCCACAAATTGTACATGTGGAACAACTGGCTTCTCCTCTTGACCTCCACCATTTCAATCCATTCAAGCAGCATGACAGATTCCTATCAAAACAGAAACCCAACTGTAAGCTACTTCCACAACTGATAATGCCTTTCTTTAGTTTTAGAAAAAACAAATTGACCCAAAGGCACATCTATTTATCTGCATAACTGCTTCACATCTGAATAGATTTATGGAGGAAACCATCTAACCTTGAAATCTGCACTAATGTATCAAGCTCCCCAGGAAGTAGTTAAAATGAACTTAAATTGAGCATCGGTTATTCAACTCAACAGGGTATTCATGTGGAAAGCTTTGACACCTTCTCACACTGAATGTGTATTTACAGTACACAAGTTATTCATCATCAAGAGCCTGAATGCTGATTCTGTTAGAGTTTAGGCTACGCTGCAGGGGGGACAAGTCTTTGGGTCAAGGGTTGGGACTTTGGAAGTGCTAACAATGGCAAGGTTTTACAGTGACAGTGAAAAACTGCCCCTCTGTATCTAAGAGGACGATGTGGTCAGATTATGTGGAGAAAGAATCCAGGCTCGGGGTTAAGAGAGCATGGAAATGTATTTCCAAGGAATGTAGGTCAGGATAACCACATTAGGTTTGGATAAAGGTGTAATTACAGCAGAGGATAGAGCAGTGTTGATCATTCAAGTATCACACTCACTTCAAAATCTCAAAACTCCAACACTTGAAAAGCAAAAATAACCCTGGACACTCCACATAACAGCTGGTGCATTTTTTGTAGTAAGAAGGTACCACATTACAAAAAGACTCCTATTATTACTCTTATTTATAAGTTGCAAATGAATACTTTACAGATGTGTTATTTTTTATTTTGTGCTTTAGAAAAATCTCGAGCAAAATAAAAGGGAAAAAACAAATATGAAAATACTATAGAACAAAGATTTTAGAAAAATGGTATTAAGACATTCCTGTGATTGTTTATTGCACTTATGAGTTGGAAATATTAACCGTTAAAAGAGCAACAGAACTGCTTCTAACTTGTTAACATAATGTCACCCTTCTTTGGATGTCATAATTAATTTCTAACTATATCTTATAAAACATATGATAATACCATAAATGCTTTCTGCAATAATAACTTTCTGCCTTATAAAAAGTCAGAATTTCAGCAGAAATGTTTTGAGCACAGTTTTTTCCCTTGAATAGAATCGGTGTTTTTAAGCGGGAGTAGTTTCCTTCATTTGTAGCATGAAACAAAGTTACAATATTGTAAAACAAACAACAAAAAAAGAACCTGTGGAATTCCATACGTACCATCATCAGCATCACTGGCCGTAACGGTGACGATACTGGATCCAGGCGGCAGACTCTCGGAGACAGAGGCGCTGTACACCATTGTGTCGAAGACGGGGGAGTTATCGTTCACATCCAGCACGTTGAAATATACCCGGACCGTGCTGGCCTGCCCGCCGCCATCCTCGGCTCTCACAGTAATAATGTAATACTGCTGGGCTTCGTAGTCTAATGGACGCGTCACATTGAAGACCCCCGTCACTGGGTTGAGGAGGAAGGTCCCATCTTCATCATCCTCCTCCAGCAAGTATGTGATCTCCCCGTTCAACCCTGAGTCAGAGTCGCTAGCCAGGATCGCCGCCACAATGGAGCCTAAGGGGATGACAAGGGCGCAATGTTTGCTGTTTTCTTTTAAAATATTATTGCTGGAGGATTATCTTTAATAGAAATGAGTCACTGATTGTTGAGCGGGTTGGTAATTCTGTCTGTGTCTAATGTGTCTGAACAAACAGGTGATTATGAAGGGGTTTCAGTGTACTTAACAGGATTATAGCTGAAATTCATCCTAAAGGAGATTTTTCTTTGATTAGCAAACTCCTTTTTGGCGCTGAGAGGGGTGAATGAGGTCTGCCAGATGGTTGTCAGTGGCTGTAAATCAACGCTGACTTATACTCCTTTTGACCCACTAAACTTTTGATTTTACTCCTGAGAAAGAGGCAGAATATTTCAAGGCTACAACACATATAAAAACAGCTTGCAAAAAATGCACAAGAAAAAAAATGTCCCCCTTGAGCTGTGTTAGATTGGTCTGAGAGCTTTTCCAGGAGACAAAACATGGCCTGCTCCGTCCATTTCAGCATGTTTGGTTTGTAACCGTATGCTCCATTAAGCGACCTCACCTGGCGCCGTGTCCTCTGGGATGTCAAATGAATACGTCGCACGGGAGAACTTGGGCGTGTGGTCGTTGACGTCTTGGACAGTGATGTTCAGCCTCATGTCTGAGGACTGCTTTCCATCGTCTGCTCGCACCAGGAGGGAATATTTTGACCTGCGTTCTCGGTCCAACTTCTTGGTGGCGATCAGGTCACCGGATTCAGGGTCGATGCGAAAGCTGTCGTCGGCTCCACTAATGATGGTGTAAGTCACTAAAGCATTGGGACCCTGAGAGTAAATGAAAAAGAAAAAGAACTTGTTTAACCTTTCCTACATTTTTATTCGTTTTATTCACTTATTTTGGGGGATTTTGAATGCAGTAATACAATACATTGGCTTGACTTAAAAAAAAAAAAAAATCCTTCAAAATGAAATTCTCAACCAACAGAGGCTGACAGGTAAAAATCAAACAACTGTCTGGCAGCAAAGCCAGACTCTTCGACTTCCCTGTCTCCAGATCAAACTCCAGACTCGTTGAGGATGAATGAAACCTTTCTCTGTGGCTTCTTTCCCAGAGACAATTTGTCAGGAGAGAGCTTGTGATTTTGATTTTTTTTTTTTTTTTTTGCTACGTATCTCAAATTTGGACGATGAAACCAGAACAAGAAAAATGTTAGAAGGTCTTAATCAGTCTGAGCATCAACAATCTAAACAAGCTCACTAACATAAGGCTGCTGTGCTCCATTAAGTTATTTTAATGAAGTTGGTCTGGCCGGAGGCTGGGAAAGGCAGGTTCACTGTGTAAAGGTCATACAAGTTTTTACCAATTTATGCTTTTAACGTTTTACTAAACGTTTTACAAAACGTTTAGTAAAACCATTACAAAACATTTTTGAAGAAGGTGATGCTGTTTTACATCTAAATCATAGCAAAAAGTTAGTAACTTAAACAGCTTTGTTTCTTTTCTTTTTATTATTATTATTCTAATTGTTCTTTTCTAATTTTCTTTCATCGAAATTATTTATCACAAGGAAATCTGACTTTTTCAGGTAAAACTGTGCGTTGGTGTTGGAGTTTTGTTAAAAACCGGAGCGTGAAAGCATCTATTAGTTGTGGGCTCTTTTTTTAAGCTAGAAAAGCCAGCAAGAGTATTCTCTCTACAAAATGCGATTTTGGTTCTCCTTCTATGCTGACATCAATGTAAAAGGGTGTCAATATTAACCAGTGTTGTAGTCACCAATCTCATCTCTACACGACAAAAATATTGCTTCCAATATCAGAGACTCACCTGCAGGCAGTTCATAAGTATTGCTCCTTTGGTAACTTTTTAGTTATTGTCTAAGAGACCACGAAACAATGCTAAAAAAACCATGGCAAAGGACTTCTGTTTCTAACAATACATCAAGATGAACATGCATACACACAAGTCAGATTGCTACCTCCGCAAGCAAAAAAAAAAAAAAGGTATAAGAAGATGAATTCTATTTCATTTTTTTTCCTCCTAAAAATGGTTAAAGATACATTTAAAGAAAAGTTCACAAGCAGCTTTTATGTAATTATTTAGGGAATTGTCTGTTTTTTTTAAAGATTAATAATAAAGATTAAATTTAACTTTATTGATCTCACAATGAAAGAATTAACTCTGCATTTAACCCATCCCCTTTATGGAGCAGGGGGCTGCTCAGGGACCCATGAGTGGAAGTCTGTGGTAGAGGGTTTCGAACTCACAACCTCAGGATCCCAAGCCATATACCCCAATCCCTAGGCTGCCACTCCCCCACTTTTAATTAGTATCTATAGTCTGTTTTTTATTTTTTTCAGTTTTAAGGTTTAATATATACAGTTGGATCTGGATTTAAGTCTCATACTGGTCTCATACTGGTTGATTACATCCATCAGTAGAATCTAAATGTCTTGATTGAAAAAATTTAATTAATCAAAATATTATTCTAAAGTGAAAACATTAGCATCTACAATTTCTAGTCCTATTACGCTACAGGTTTTGGAAACTCTTAAAAATATGTTCATTTAATTACTGTAAGTGGTTATTGTAAGTATGCCCTAAGTGTCTTTATAAGAGTTGAGCCTGTGATGAACAAGACATAATTACATAATTATTTCTTAGAAGAATAAGAAAACATTAGTTTTAATTCACAAAAATGTTATATATATAATAATTTAAAACTACTGTGTTAAAATGTTGTGATTCTTTTCACAGAAAAAATGAAGAATGTTACCCTAAAGCCTCATAAAGTTTTACAGATTCAATATTAAGATAAGGCAAACAAAAACAAAACATGGAATTTGAGTTTGTGCAAAGCCTTTCTCATCTTATGAAATTTCCTAGTTTCCTTTCCAAATCCAATAAACTAATCCTGTATTGCTTCGGATAGCTCTAAGCTCCATGATGCACATGATGGCCGTGGCAAGAAGCTTTGGAATAGGAGAAGAGGAGCGAATGTGATATGACATGTGAATGGGCCTGACGACAGAGCTTGACATTTATATTTGTGTCGAGACAATGAGAGATCAGACCACTGTCTCCCTTTTGTACCTTCTGCCAAAAAAGCTAAAAGCGACTTCAAAAAGCTCACTGCTACTCAGTAAAAAGAACCAAAGGCTCCAGTTACAGTTAAGCTAAAAGAGTCTCTTTCAGTTTAGCCTGATGTCTGTGTATTGCTGTCTGATCCCATCAGACCAAAGGGACAGCTTATAAAGAGAGGTGTTGCATTAGGTTGTTTCAAACTGACACATGTATAATCGTGGTGAACGATGCTCTCACAATCTGTTTCAAAAAGCTGTTCAAACAGTACTGCCTGGTTTCCAACCCGTTTATGATTTCAAAATTCAAAAACTAAAATCTCTAAGTCATCCAGTTCATACTCATTCCAAAAATGTAAAAAAAAAAAAATCCACTGGACATGGTTTCCAAGTTTTGAGACGTTTCGCTTCCCATCCAGTAAGTGAAACCTGACATTTTTCAATTCAAAATGTCAGATTTAGGTTTGAGTTTGAAGCTTTATATAGTAGCCCAAAATCTTGTTTTGGCTTAGAGAACATGCAAATTGAACCAGAAGCAAGGGTCCGGCCCTTAGGAATGGGAAGTTGTTTTGGGTTCTTTGTTAGCCTGCAATACCCAATACTGGTCTATGCTTCTGAAAGGGGAGTCATTAGGGCAATTGTTGGCCTGGCTGCCCAGGTGAGAGGATTATTGTGTATCCCTAAAAATCATTAGGAAATGATTATTGTGTCAAACATTTGGAAAACCATTCTTCCTTCCATGCCATGACAGCCACTCACTTTGAGGAGATGTACAATTTCAACAAAATATTAAAATATATCAAAGTTCATGGTTGAACTGTGATAGAGTAAAAGTACTAATGCTCTTTTTTTTTGTTTCCACTGATGCACACTGATAAATTTTGACTGATTGTACATTTTCAACTCTAATCGATATTACAGGTCAGAACTTGTACAACCATAGCAACTTCGTAGCAGTGGTCTGTAAAAGTCTTGGACATAGCTGGTGTTCCACTGCGGTAACATTGAGTTTGAAGACAATAAAAAATTACTTTAGTCTGGAGCTTTTTACCTTTAGTAGAAGTTGTAACAGTCTGCCTGGACTGGACAAAAGATAGAGTTGCTTCCCACAAAACTACATTCTTTCATCAAGACTTTTTATATTTATATTATTATTGGACACAATTAGTGTTGTCAGATTAAGTTCTTGATGTACTCATCACTTTTCCGTACTTAGACTGTATTTTTAAATGTTGTCTTCTTCACCGTCTCTCTCATTGCATTACCAGAACTTTGTCTGAGTTCCAGGTCCAATGAAAAAAAAAGGAAGGAGGGTAAAATTCTGCTCATCTAAGGACCCTGCTGTCATTAATCATTTGCTCTAGATCTGGCAATCCCATTAGCCACCTGTGCTGTGGTCCGGAACCCAACACCCAGGGTTTGCCAATTAATTTTTTTGATCTGGTTCAGTGGCAGAGCAAAGAAAATGGGAGATGGATGGAAAAGGATCTCTGCTGTCATTATTATAATTATAATTGTTTTAAAATCTAAAAAATATTGGTCACTTTTACTTTAAAATACTGAAAACCTCCATACAGAAAAAAAAAAAATCTCAGTGTCTTGACCTCGACTCTTGTTGTCTGCTTTATGGCCCACTTTGACATAGAAAGCTGTTATGGAGGAGGGGACTGTGGCTTAAAAAAATAGTGCTAGAGCACAGGGAAATTCGTTTAAAGGATAGCTGCTAATCCCAGGAAAAGTGAGAAGTGTAAAACAGACTGCAAACAAGGACAGAAAGCTTCCTTTATACAGCAGAGCCGAGACAATCATAACACAGACTCCTAGAAAATAAGCAATGGCAGCTTTTAGATAAAGCCAGTTAGAAAATAAGCCAAGCTGGTGCATTGAATTTAAGGGGAGGTTTTTTTGAGCCTCCAAAATACACTTAGGCCCTTAAGTAGGTGTACCTTAAGACTGTGGCTGAACCCCCTTTCCTCCTAGATGTAGCCACTAAAGTGTTTACTGCTGTCATTTACTTTTCACTTTTGTTTTTCAAATGGAAATTTCTGCTAGATTGGTGCTTCTGTGTTTTTTTCTGTGTGTTTATACTCGGCCTTGTTGTCTCCTATGGCAGAAGGCCTACACTGGGCCCGGTTCTTACACTTAGACAACATTTACTGTCTTTTTGTATACACAGTGTATACAAACCGAAATTTCGTTCTGCTAGCTTTTCTTTCTTTTAAAAGGGAGTTTTGCTTCCCACTGTCACAAATGCATGCTTGCTGCTGTATGAGGGATTGCTGCAAAGTCAGTAACACAATGAAAGTGACTTTCCATTATTACTACATGCTCATCCAGGCGGAGTGAATGCTGCAATCTATTGACTCAAAACAATCTACGGGATCTCCATAGGCAAAAAAAAAAATCAAACTGATTTAAATCATGAACTAAACTGCATTGTCTGACAAATTAAGCTTACGCATAAATTCAATCTGGAAGACTCAACCTCACCTGGATCACCTGCTAGAGCCCTACCTACAAATCTCAGCCAATCAGCCTTGGTACTGCACCCTTCATGGAACGAATCGACTTGCAAGGTCTTGTTCTTTAAGCGTCGTTTACTAACGTTCCTCCTGCTAAAAAGCCATTTCTGTACCCACCTCCACCCCTTCTCCTCCTAAAGAAGTGAATATCGGTACAGGCTCCATCTAATTCAACCTGGGTTTATTCCAACATCAGTGTCCTCTCTCTCCTAAATCCACCAATCTGATCATCCATCAGCTCTGAAAACGAAGTTTTCAGCTGGTGTCCGAGCGGCAAAAAAACTTGATGCCAATAAACGTTTCTGATCACAACTTTTCTCTTTGTGAGTTTCTCCAGGTTGAACTAGAATGTATATTCTTGACTGGAATCTATCTAAGTAATACAATAGAATTTAGTATTTTTTAATTGCCTTGAGACACCTATATAAATAGCGATAATTTAATTGAAATGAATAAGACGATTCTAAGAATACTCAGACCAGCCCGTCTTGCACCAACACAATGATATGGTTCAGTCTCTAAACGCACTTGTAAGAGGTCTAATGAATCCTTTAAATTCAAAAAGGCGAAAAAAGGGAAAGGGAAACATTTTGAAGTAAGCCAAACGTTCTTATTGATTTTACTTAAATCCAACTGGAATCCAGAGCTTGTTTTTGGGTGGAAATGTGAGTAGGAAAAAACGGATGTGTTGAACCAAGATTTTAATCCCATCACACATGATTCCCACATGTAGAGCTGTTAAATGGGATGGAATCATTATAACGTCTGAACTCAGCCCGTCAGCTGGCCAACATCTTGCACTCTTGGCTACTTGCACATGTGGCTTTCCCACCAATGTGTTCCGAACATTGAGTGTCAGCGCAACTTTAGTTTCCTGCATAAGGATGTGGGCAAAGACTTGGCTGGATTCATATCTGGCTCTGGAGAGAGCTGGGATAAAATACAGGCTTCTATTTTGCAATCTATTCATGGCAGCCCTGCAGTTTGGAGTAAACATCACTATAATCTTTAAATCCTAAAAAGGCTCCTCAATGTTGCATTCTTGTTTATTTCAATCTGTGCATCAAAACAAGATTTGACTTCTCTCTCAAAACTGATTTCATTTGATTTTTCAATCAGGTTTTACATACAGCTCTCTAAGGGAACAGATTTATTTGAAACAAAGATCCTACCTTGTGACTTACACAATTCAGGCTTTTCATAAATTCATAAAAGGAAAAATGGCCATTGATTTATTTCCTTATATTAAAAGCTTTATATTTAAACATTTGAATACTTTGGCTCTATAATTGATTCAAAAAAAATAAAAATACCTGAATAATTTAGTAAATAAGTCTAGATCTTTCTGTGACTTTCGCATTTATTGCAGAGAAGGGAAAATTGCAACAGCTGAGAAATAACAATGTGTGGCAAATAATTGAAATCTCAGTCCATAGGACTGCTTTCTAACCGTTCTCCTTTGCAGTGTTGGGCACGTTACTTTAGTTAGTTATAGTTAATTAGTTATAGTTACTAGTTACTTCCCAAAAAGTAACTGAGTTACTAACTGAGTTGCCTCCACAATAAAAGTAACTAGTTACTAGTAAAGGTAACTATTGCGTTACTTTTGCGTTTCTCGCCCCCGTAAACCTCACCACCCAGCCCCCACCTTCTCGCCGTGTGTTTCCAAAGCCAGCTGAATAGAGCGGATGACAAAGACAAGAACCTGCAGAGAGTTTAGCATTTATTGCAACTCAACGTAAATGAACATCATTCAGGGGGGAACGCCATGTGAAGTTTTTAACAGGGCATTCAGATCTGGTGAAATTAATAACTGGGGATGGATGACTAATTCTGAAATCATCTATCTATTCAACATCTATCTATCTATCTATCTATCTATCTATCTTATCTATCTATCTATCTATCTATCTATCTATCTATCTATCTATCTATCTATCTATCTATCTATCTATCTAGATGTATACTCTGTGTGTGACATAAAATATGGATCTCCATCCCCTGCCACAAAGGCCATCAAATAATGTTTAAAATAAAAAAAAATACAGTAGGTTGAAAAGGCAGAGTATCCATCCAT
>JAGKQL010002758.1:10789-30967 GCA_018398635.1 Cyprinodon brontotheroides | reverse complement strand
TCAGAGGGGCCTGCAGGGTCAGACCAGGGTCAGACCAGGGTCAGAGGAGCCTGCAGGGTCAGACCAGGCTCAGATCAGGGTCAGACCAGGGTCAGAGGGGGCTGCAGGGTCAGACCAGGGTCAGACCAGGGTCAGAGGGGCCTGCAGGGTCAGACCAGGGTCAGACCAGGGTCGGGGTCTGATACAGTAAGTCCCTTTAAACACGACCAGCAGAGAGAAAACGGTAGCGTGTTTTCTAACCTTCTGCTCAGTGATCAGGCAGCACATGATGGCAGGATGATCAAGTGGCTCGTTAGGCTGAGGAGGAATTAGGACTGGGTGAGTTAGATAAGAGAAATTCCCGGCTCCCCACAGGCGTGTGTGTGGTTCCCATCGCAGACGCTCCCAGAAGAAGCTTGGCTTTCACATGTTATCAGCCTGAGAGCATTTCCTCTAAAGCCACTGCAATATGGCGGAGCCATGCTCTACATCAGTATTCTCACCAAACAGGGATGAGTAAAGGAAGGTTTATTTATAGCACCTTTCTCAGACTCAATCATAGCAGGCTTTGATAAAATGAGTGTTTTTAAATAATTTTTTAGGACCTTTCCCCTCTGGTCCTAAAACAGGTTGGAGGCACCATCATCAGGTTCTGTTCAGCAGATGTCAGACAGCCAGCAGCAGAGTGAGGCTGAATCAGGTCATAGACATCAGAGGGATCCTGTCGATGCAGGACTCTGAAGGTCAGGACCAGAATTCAACTTTTCTGTCGTTTCTGGATAAACATGACAGTATAAGTTCATTAAAGGTTCTACAGCGTATTGAATAACTGGCTACACTGTGCTGCTCTAAGATGATCATTTACATCCTTGCCGGTTTATATTTTTCTAAAAATTATTGTTTTTTTTGTTTTGTTTTTTTGTGAAACTTGTTTGGTAGTTTGTAGAAATGCTTTGGTTATTTTCCTGGACACTTCTAAGAGTTATTTATGGGAGAATTATCCTGCCATAATGCAAGAGCACATCATTTCAATTTGAGAAAAGAATTTCATCTTCTCACACTCCAAACATGCGCTCTCTCTCAAATATTTTCTCTTCTCTCTTTCTTTCTTCTCTCAGATTTAATGCTTCTTGCACAGATATTTTCTCCTCTCGCTTGCCTCCTTCTCTTCGCGCACAAACCGCGCTCTGCTCGAGTCTCAGATACGCTCGCAAACCCGTAGGCTCTGCTTGCGATTTTTTTTGCTCTCTCTCAGATTGGAACGGATCGTCGCCTAGCAACCTTTCCAGCCAATAGAACGACAGCCTCAGAAAGGGTGCGCTTGTCTAACTCTACTGAGTGTGCCCGTGATAAACCTTACCGACAATAAAATGGCTTTTTAATTTAAAAGCTATCCATTTTCAGACGTGACGTGATGTGAACAGAAAACTCCCGCCTCAGAGTTGCTCGTCAGAAAAAAAAAAAAGTTTGCTAGTCAGGGCAGATGCTAATTCTGCCTCCAACAGAAATTAAGTGACTTCTCCTTGGTGATTCTTAAATCGCCCTTTATTATTTCCTTTTTTATTTTCCTGATTGTTGTTGTTTTTCAGCTTCTTATTTTAATAGCTTTTAAATTCTTTACCCCACCCTGCTCCCCGGGTGCCGCACAATGGCAGCCCACTGCTCCCCAAGGGGGGGGGGGGGTTAAATGCAGAGAGGGAATTTCCCCATTTTGGGACAATAAAGGGATTTACATTTTACACCTGCAAAACACAGTCTGTCATCTCAGGTAACTTCATAGATCCAAATCAACCAGATCATCCATCCAGATTAAAGGTTTAATGTTTCTATCAAAGAAAAACCAGCTGATTGCATCCAGTCACTGACTTTACGGTTTCTCTCCTCCTGGATGAGCAGGCAGACAGAAAAACACCCAGAGTTCATTTAACTGACTGTTCTTTGTTTGGACCGAATGACAGCTGATGAAACCAGAGGCCCCTGGATCCCCTCATGCCAGCTGGGGGGGGACCCATAGTTCTGTCATCAGCCCATTAAATGGCTTTTTATCCTCAATCACTCCTATGAATGATTTAAGAATGAATATGTCTGTAGGAATCCTTCTTCCATGAGGCCCGATATTTTTTTCTTTCTTTCTTAATAAGCTGCTGATGAATATCTGGTTACATCTTCCTGCTGGACATTAGAATAATAGTTTTTCCTCCACATCTGCACAGCTCATCCTTTCAGTCCTCCATTCAGTGAGATCGAAGGACTTAAACTGTTCATGCTGCATATTGAGCCTCTTCTATATTTAATATTCTCCCTCTGGTTGATCATTTTCTACCTGAATAAACTGCTTTGATGAGTTTTATTCCATCAGCTCACCAAACGTACCTCATGACAGGAGTGTTGAAAGGATCTGATTCATGGTGGTGTATTTTTCCTCATAATTAAGGCTGTTAGAAAAGCTGATAATAATGGTGCAAAGATTAACTACTGAGTATAATTGGATATGCCATTTGAAAATGGCTCATGTTTTTAAAGGTTATAACAGCTCACAGACGTTGGTGGATGGAATGTTCTAGTTGGTTAAACAAGAAGAAAACATGAGGCGTTTTTGATGCCATCTCTACAGAAGAAAGACTTACATTTATTTGATCAAACTCTGTCGCTTTCAAACTGCTAGTACATTTTTATATAAATTCTTATTTCCAAGGTTATTGAATCTTTGACAGTCCTGTTTTTTTCCAAACAGGAAAGGTTTTTACTGTTATGATTCTGTTAGGTTTTCAGTTTCACTTTGATTCATGTTTTTCTTTGTTTTCTAGTTTTATTGATTTAATTGCTATTTTGTTGTTTTTTGGATATATTTGAGTTCTTAGGTTTTTCTTTGTTGCCCTCTTGTATTGTTTCCTTTTCCTTAGCTCTTTTCTAGAAGCCTCTGCTCACACCTGCTCCCAATCAGCTCGTTAGTCCTGCCTTTGTTCAGTCAGCCATAAATACTCTCCCTGTGCAGTTCCTCAGTGCTGGTTCCTCGCTTCTCCTCGCCTCCTTTGTGCCTTGTTTACCCCTGATATCATAAATATTTAAGTTGATTTTTCATTCCTGCCTCTGTTCACTGTGATCACACCATTAAAACTGTAAGAACTCATCTCTACCCCCTGCCTCTTCATTTGGCTCTCAAACCTCAACCAAAGCCTGACATTTACTGAATGAATGAATCAATGATGGAAGCGAACCTAAACACTGAAGCTCTCGCTGGTTTCAGCTCAGAATCGCCTCTATCATTCATTTTGCTTATCGCTGTCAGGAAAGGGTTTTCTGCTGTTGATGTTTTCTGGGTTGATAGAATCGCCTCTGTTAACAGCATCTTCTGCTGCCTTGCAGGGCAACATGCAGGGCAGCAGGGGGCATTTCCTCCAGATTCTTCAACATCTGCTCAAAGACTCTCATGTCCCCACCGCCATGGATACCGGTTGGATCCTTGGTAGTCCACCGTCCCTCTGGGACAGATGATGGTCCACCGCTCACTACAGGTCTCTCACAAGTTCTGGATGGATGTTGTTAAAAGGTTAGGGAGGTTAGAGGAGCAGATCCTCACTAAGCTTCCAGGTATTCTCCAGATGCTCATTCCAGTGTTTACTATGTGAGTTCAGCACTAAAGGTTTCATAGAACCATCACTATAGGGTTAGGGTCAATCAGGTGGAAAACCTTAAGTGGATATGTATGAGTGAGGGTGATGACTAGAATAAAGATAAGAGCAAATTGAAATTAGATTATTAGTTAGACGCAATGAAAGTTAGATGAGCTATTCAGTTAAGAAGTGTTTGTCTACATGTAAAAGCCTGTGGCCATAGATTTGTTTAACTAGAAAATATTTTCATTGGTAAAACAAATTTCACTTTGTTTTAACTGGGTTGGCTTATGATATTCCCATTTATAAATTACATTATGTTATCAGCTAGGGTGACCATATTTTCATTTGGGAAAACCAGGACACCTTGGAGCAGGGGGGTGGGATGATTGAAAGAACAAATGTCTCATCATCGGGATTTGGTTCCTGATCAGAGTGAAAGGTTACTGGGCTACCAACAGTGGTGAAAATTAAGTTCAGTTTAATATAATCCAGTCAGTGAATAGTTCCCGTCTGAAATGAATGAAAATAGTTCATTTTTTAATGGTTATAGAGTCACATATGTGGCGGTAATGTTTGGTTTATCTCTAAAGGTTTTTATCTGTTACTGTGTAAATGAGTTTGACTGTAATTTAAGGACAGATTCTAATATATCTGCAGTGTGGGGTAGGGACTATAAATCTGATAGGAGTTTAATATTTCTATTGTTGTTTTGCACAATATGCTTAACTAAGTATTTTTGTTGTTGAATATTAGAGATTTTGCAGATATATTTTTTATAAATACATTGTTTAGATTTACTTTATATCTCCTCTAACCCTACTTTTATAGAATAGAATAGAAAATCCCTTCATTGTCCCAATAAATGGGCAAATTTATAGCAGCAGAAAGATTATTGAAAATGGTCACACAAATGAGGACCTTAGAAAAAATGTATAAAAATAACATAATAGGGAAGAGTTAAAATATAAAAAATAAAAATTCTGTAAAAAGTGTTTTAACAATATAAACTGGGAACCTAATTAATAACCAATATGCAGCTATAGGACATTTTACAGTAATGGATATTTGAAAATAGCAGCAGCAGCATCAGAGATGTGCAAAATGACAGCAGCAGGTTATTTAACTGACTAAGGTTTCTATCATTACATTTGATTTGATTTTGTTTGTTCCTGTTCCCGGTGGTTGGAACCTTTATTCCACTCTGGATTCTTGTGAGTGTAGTCTTTGTTCACTTTAACTTTTAAAAAAATAAATAAATAAACAAACAGTTTTGAAAACTTTCTCGGTATTCATTCTTTTCCTGCTTTGTGTGTCAATCCTTTCACGGTTGCTAAGCAGCAACAGAGCATACGGGCGGGTAAAACCCGCCCGAAGGGTGGACCTGTTAGAATTTACAGACAAAACTCTTCCAGCCTCTCCTTATTTTTGCCTGGACTTGAAAGGATCCAGTCTAAGGTAGACCCAGATCCTCTTGGAGGATGCAGCCCAGGTTTTTGAACAGAGCCTCTGATTAAGAACAGGGGCTGCCTGCACTGACCGCGTGCTCAGGGATTACGCCACACGCGAGCCGCCGCAAGCAGTGAAATCCGAGGACATTTCCTCACTTTTTAAAACCGGACGCTCGACAGGGGCGTGAAATATGGATATGTCCCGGGAAATTTGGACGCGTTTGGTCACCCTAGACCTAATAGCAGAATCTACTCACGGAACAGCCACCAGCCATTATGTTGTTGTCAGGCAAGCGTTTGGTCACGTCACAGATTACGTTACTGTTGATCATCTGCCATCATCACAAGGCCCGCCCGACAATTTGATCTGGTACGCAACACAGTGGGCTCCAATACAAACGCAGACACCACTATGGAACTCAGCTGACCAATTTTCAAAAAACTCAAAGAAAAACAAAAGGATTCTCAAGTGCTGGCACCCAACTACCACTACATGGCCCTCCTGCTGGAATATTAAATGATTTTCTGCTGCAGCATCTTTAGAAAAAAATATTTTTCTTCTTTCTGAGTTGAGTGGCGGCTGAGCTGGCTGGCCGCAGCTCCATGGGCACCCACACAGCGGACCAGGAAGCTGCTGACAGAATGGCAGCCCAGCTGCTGACAGAACCCAGCGAAATCTACTGACAGAAGCAGGAAGCTGGAGTGACAGAACCTCTTCAAGCTGCTTTACAGAACCAGGAAGCTGCTGACAGAACCAGGAAGCTGCTGACAGAAGCAGGAAGCTGCTGAAATAACCAGGAAGCTGCTGACAGAAGCATGGAAGCTGCTGAAGCAGAACCAGGAAGCTGCTGACAGAAGCAGGAAGCTGGGGACAGAACCGAGGAAGCTGCTGGACTTAGCCATGAGACTAGCCTGACACTAGCCTAGGGCCAGCAAGGACAAGGACCAGCCAGGGACCAGCCAAGGACCAGCCAGGGACCAACTAAGGACCAGCCAGGGACCAGCCAAGGACCAGCCAAAAGGACCAACAAAAGGACCAGCGCAAGGACCCAACCAAGGACCAACAATCAGGAACCAGTCAAGGACCATCCAAGGGCCAGCCGAGGGCACAAATCCAAGGACCGTCCAAGCGGACCATCCAATGGCCAAATCCAAGGACCAGCCAAGGACAAGCCAAGGACCATCCAAGGACCAGCCGTAAGGACCAGCCAAGGACCATCCAAGGACCAGCCAAGGACCAGCAGGACCAGCCCAAGACCATCCAAGGACCAGCTAAGGACCAAATCCAGTGACCAGTAGACCAGGTGGACCAGCCGCCAGGACCAGCTAAGCATTCAAGCCATGCCAAGCTAGTGACCAGCTAGGACCAGCCAAGGACCAGCCAAGGACCAGCCAAGGGACCAAACTCAGGGACCAGCCTCAAGCAAGGACCAGCCAAGGACCGTAGCTAAGGACCAGCCAAGCACCAGTGTTAAGGGACCAGCCAGGGACCAGCCAAGGACCAGCCAAGGACCAGCCTAAGTGACCAGCCAAGGACCAGCTAGTGACCAGCCAAGACCAGCTAAGGACCAGCCAAGACCAACCAAGGACCCAGCCAAGGACCAGTCATGGACCAGCCAAGTGACCTGCTAAGGACCAACTAAGGACCAACCAAGACAAAGGCCAAGGACCAACCAAGGACAAGCCAAGGACCAACCAAGGACCAACCAAGATGCCAAGGACAAGCTAAGGATCAACCAAGGATCAACCAAGGACAAGCCAAGGACCGTAGCCAGACCAGCCAGGCCGCCAACCAAGGACAAGCCAGGGACCAGGCAAGGACCGACCAACCAGACAAGCCAAGGATGCCAAGGACCTTCCAAGGACCAACGCCAAGGACCACAGCTAAGGACAGCTAAGGACCAAGGACCAACCAAGAACCAACCAAGGACCAACCATGAGACGTTGGGACCAACCAAGGACCAAACTGGGGATCAAATCCTCAAGACCAACCAAGATGCCATGACAAGCCAAGGGACCAACCAGACCACAACCAAGGCAAGCCAAGTGACCAGCTAAGGACCAGCCAAGGACAAACCAAGGGAACCACCCAAGGACAAGCTAGGGACAAGCCAAGGACCGCCAGGGACCAGCTAAGTGACAAACCTCAGGGACAAGCTAAGGACCAACACAGCTAAGACACGTTGCTAAGGACCAGCCAGGGACCAGCAAAGGACCAGCCGAGGGCCAGTGCTAACGGACCAACAAGGGCACCAACCAAGGACAAGTCAACCAACCATGAGGAGACAGTTACCACCAGCCAAGGACCAACCAAGGACCAACAAAGGGACCAACCAGGACAAGCCAAGGACCAACCATGATCCAACTGGTGACAAGCTAAGGACCAACTGACCAACCAGACAAGCCAAGGACCAAGCCGAGGAGCTGGGACCAGGTAAGTGACCAACCAAGGACAAGCCAACCATCAACCAAGACAAATCTAAGTGACCAACCAAGGACGCGCGCTAGGGACCAGCTGGGAGTGACCAGACCCCACAACTAAGGACAAGCCAAGGACCAACCAGACCAACCACAAGGATGACTGTTGCGACAAGCCAAGTGATGCCAGCGACCAACCAAGGACCAACTAAGACAAGCCAAGGACAAGCCAAGGACCAACCAAGGACCAACCAGACCAACCAGACAAGCTCAGGGACCAGCTAAGGACTGTGCCAATAGACCAAGCTGGGCGACCAACCGCGGACCATGCCAAGACCAACCAAGGACAGCTAAGGACCAGCAAGACCAGCCAAGGACCAGCCAGCCAGCTGAGGACCAGCAAAGCACCAGCCAAGACCAGCCAAGGGCCAGTTAAGGACCAAAGCAGGACCAGCCAAGTAATCAGCCAAGGACCAGCCAAGCGACCAGCAAAGGACCAGCCAGGGCCAGCAGCGAATCAGTAAAAAGTGACTGCAGCCAGCCAGCTGAGGATCCTCCACGCAGACCAACCAATGACCAACCAAGATCAGCCAGGACCAGCTAAGGCCAGACCAGCTAGGCGGGCCAACCAAGGACCAGCTACAAAGACCAGCCAAGGACCATCTAAGGACCAGCTAGCGACCCCCAGCCAAGCACCGTGCAAAGGACCAGTAAAGACCAGCCAAGGCCAGCAAAGGACCAGCCGAGACCAGCAAGGACCAGCCAAGGACCAGCCAAGGACCAGCCGAGGACCAGCTAAGGGGCCAGCCAGGAACCAGCGAGGACCAGCATCACAGTCTGGAGCCAAGGGAGGTGATGCACGTCCTACTATTTCCAACAGCGGAACTGTGAGAAAACATAATAAACTCAGAGCTGTCACTTTGGCGGGGGCAGCAGCCTAGTGGTTGCTGGGAGCAGAGTTTGGAATGCTTTGAGGTTCTGAGTTCAAGCCTCAGTACCCCAAGCTGACACTGGGTCCCTGAGCAAGACCCTTAACCCCACACTGCTCCCCGGGGACCGCACAATGGCAGCCCACTGCTCCCCAAGTGGATGGGTTAAATGCAGAGGTAAATTTCTCCATTGTGAGATCAATAAAGTTCAATCATTATATTATACTTAATGTGAAAAACAGATGGCAAAGAGAAACCTGTGAAGGAAGCAGCCACTCAGACAGAATGCTGTTTGTTTGCTCCCAACAGATATGGATGAGACACCTTTTTATTTTCAGATCTGAGTGAGACATATGGCTGTGGCTTCCACAACTAAGTCTGTCAGAGCTCAGTGGCCACATGAACATTACATCTCCCTTTAACACCTCACACAATAGTGGAGGATGACCTCTGTGCCTTTCTCTAAACATCCCCCTGGAGCTGAATGCTGATTTTTCCCACAGCCTTGGATTGTTATATTCTCTGTTTATCTCTCCTGCATGTAAAGCAGACAAGGTCACGCTGGTTCTCAATTAAACATATGAAGTTATGAGCAGCTTCTCTCCAATCAATACAGAACTAAAGCAGCTCAAGCTGACATCTGACCCATTCGCTGTTTTTTTCTCTCAGTATTGCAGATATTTTCTGGTTGTTTTAGTCTTTGAAATGAGGTACCATCATGCCTCACATCCGGGGGGTGGGTGGGGGGGATTTCACACCATGCATTCAGAAAAAGCTCCTTCTGTTGCTTTGCAGAGGATTTCCTTCAGCTATGGGGCTGAACAGAGACGTTTCCTCCAACCTCTGAGGCTGAATCTTCTGCTCCTTCTTACTGGTTGCATCTTGCAGATGAGGAAAGTCTAATTCCATTGAACATGTGAGCATGTCCCCCTGTAGGCCAGCAGAGGCTGAGTCAAAATAACAACTGTTTGGAAATCAGAAAGTCATCAGGAGGTGCAGTGCCTGACTCCCCCGGTGAGGACGGAGTAGCATGGATCAGGAAACCCAGAGAAACAGTATTAATACAAATGAGTTTCATGTTTTTTATTAAAGTACTCAGCCTTTATCCTAATTCAAATTAGAGATGTTACATCCTTCACTAGATTACTAAAAATAATTATATAATTGATGTTATAATCCTGACAGATTGATCAGATCGTTTTATTATCCAGTCCTCAAAATGAGCAGAAAAAGCCAAAACCAAAGAACAAAAGGATGAAGAGCGACCAGAGAAGCGACAGTGGGATGTTCTGATGTTCTTACATGTCTAATCGAACGGATTTCTGCACTGGGTTACTCGATAGTAGACTTTATAATATAGTTAATCCAAAATGATGACACCCATTCATATACATTTTAATTATTCTGAAGGGTTTACTTAGGGTCCTAGAGTGACATCTGAGCTTTGAACGTCCCCTCCAGGACGCTTCGAACTCCTACATAGACCGCCGCCTCCAGCATCACTGAGGAGACGGAAATGAAAGGACCAGTTTCCATAAAAACTAGAATTGTCCTTTTATACATCGGCGAAGAGGAGACCCTGTCCCTGCATGTGGTGATGTGTTGGACCCCCTCTGTGGTTGGGTGGTGGTTGGAGGGTGATGCTGGATGCTGTCAGAGATCAGAGCTGAAAGCTTAACCCCAACATGGCGTCTGGGCGTAGAGCCTCGCGGCTTCCTGTGAGCTGCTGCAGGAAGAGTCCTGTTCAAACTCTGGAGTCACAGCCTCACAAACGTCCACAGTGAGAGCAAAGATAACGCTAGTGAAGCATTGGAGATGTTTAAAAAAATTCAGCCACACATTCAGATCCCTCTTATGTTACTGAAAAAGCTCAGGAACTGCAGGACACCCCAAGCAGTCATCTTCAATGAAACCATGTCTCACTGTGCAACCATTCCATAAGATAAAAAATACACCTTTGGACAGATGGACAGGTGCACTGTCCATCTGTTAACGATCGGGTCCCTCTGAACACAGAAAACACGCTGGAACCAATCCTTCCTCAGGAGACGGTAGTTCAATAAATCTGCAGTTTGATTTCAGGGAAAGTTTCACCTTTAAAAACTGAAGCATTGTGGGATATCTGGCAGCTAACTGCCCCCATAACCAGCCCTCTCTCATCACTGCACATTCCCACGACTATATAGGTTATCTGGTTACTGAAGCTGCTAATGATTGAATTATTATTATCTCTTCCATTGAAGGAACGTTCAGGATCATCACAAGCTTCTCAAACCCTCACTGTGTTTCCTCTCCATGTTTCGCCAAGTATGTTCGTCTACAGAGTCCATGCTCTGAGGGACAACAGGTGGGGGCCAGGATCGTTAAAGTGGAATGGTGGAAGAGTGGAACAGCTGTGATTAAAGTTTGATTTGACTTTCTGTGACTAAATAATCTCTCCCAATGTTTGCAGACAGACTGTAAGTCCCAATCCTGCACTTTTTGGTTCTGTTTGAGTTTTCAGTTTCACTTTGATTCAAGTTTTTCTGTGATTTCTATTTTGTGGTGTTTTCTGGTTGTATTTCAGTTCTTATATACAGGTCCTTCTCAAAATATTAGCATATTTTGATAAAGCTCATTATTTTCCATAATGTAATGATCAAACTTGAACATTCATATATTTTAGATTCATTGCACACTAACTAAAATATTTAGGGTCTTTTATTTTCTTAATACGGATGATTGTAGCATACAGCTCATGAAAACCCCAAATTCCTATCTCATTTTTCATGAGCTGTATGCCACAATAATTTTAATTTCTAACTAGTAATGTTTGGTTTATTTGAACCTCACGTCTCTGTGATCTACAAGACCAAGCCTTGAACAGCTGGTGGTTACTTTGGTGTCCAACTACCGCCAACTGCTGGCCTGGAGGTGAAGTGCACTTTTGAGTCCCTAAAAAAATATCCAAATTAGTAAAGAGAGTGGATTATTGGCTTTATAAAAAAAAAAAAATGTAAATGATTTCCCAGAAAACATTACTGGGAACTTTTGTTACTTTTTTTGAGGGCATGTTTTTTTTTTCTTGTTAGGGGGGTGGCGCTGACTGTTGCCCCTCTGATAGGGGTTCATATTGCCTGAATGAGTCTAGGCCTAACGGCCCCTAAGTCTGTCGTCTGGTAAACACAGATTTCCAGGTTAGTCTTTCCAGGATCCACAGACGCATGGAGGACGCTAAGGCCACGCCCCCCCAGGTTCCATCAATATCACAATGACATCACAGCGATCTTTTCCTGTCCCTTACAGGGAGCTGAGGAAGCTGCAGGGAATCGCAGAGAGGACCCTGAGGTTTTCCAGGACAGATAAACAGCAGAAGGAGGCAGAGCAGAGGGAAGAAAATGGAGGACAGAGGATTCAGTAAGAGGGCTGCTCAGTGGAGCAGTGGGTAGCAGTGCTGCCTTGTAGCAAAAATGTCCCGGGTTTGATTCCTGGCCTGGGGTCTTTCTGCATGGAGTTTGCATGTTCTCCCTGAACATGCGTGGGTTCTCTCCGGGTACTCCAGCTTCCTCCCACAGACCAAAAACATGACTGTTAGGTTAATTGGCTTCTCTAAATTCTCCTTAGGTGTGAGTGTGAATGATTGTTTGTCTCTGTGTTTCCCTGAAAGAGGAGAACAGAAAGAAACCAGGATCTGATGTAAATCATGCTTTTATACACCAATAATGGCTTCAGTCCAGAGTAAATATGTTTGACTTGTCCTCTGTGTTTCTTTCTGAAGGAACCGATCGACTGATGAAACTCCTCTCCATGTCAGTCTATGAACGGTGCGCCGCGCTTAGCCCTCATTTCTTCAATCTAATATCTTTACAGTCTCTTTCAGTCACTTAAAACTAAAACCATTTCAAAATGATGCTGCTTAATAAGATAAGCTCATGGTGGCTGATGAGGAAACGCGTCTCAGAGGGACGACGGGTACGTTGGAGTCGACTGAATTAGAAACACTGGGCTGGATCTGTTGACCTTCACCACTGAAACATTAACAGTGTCGTTATTAGGAAACAAAATGATCCATTTCATCAACGTTACCCTCAGCAGCAGATCAGCACCTTCTGAATACCGCATGGAACAACAGGAACTATCTATTGGCTTTACTTCTACGCTTGTTGCCAAACAGTGAATGGGTCAATAACCCATCATTACAGAGCTTCACACTTCGCTGCCTGCAAATTGAGTGCCTGAAGGATTAGAGGGAAAGCATGTGTGCCATCAGTGGAGATGAGACGGCATTCTTCTTCTCTACCTCCTCAGAAAGCTCAGATAGATCAGCTGCAGGAGCTCAGACACGGAGAACATCGGAGGAATGCTGGGAACGTCAGGAACATAAACCAGCCTCACTGACAGGTTGCTCCACATGACGTCACCATGGACTGAAACAGCTCAGCTGATCGTCCAGCTTCTCCCAGAAAGACCAGCCAATCAACAACATTCCTGATGTTCATGTGAAAAACAACATTTTATAAACAACGATAAGGAGAAATATGGAGAACCTTTTCATTAGGGAAAGCAGACGATCATTTGTTGATCCGAATTGCTGCAGATTTCAGTGTTTGTCAGGAAAAAGTCAGGATATTCTAATGTGGTCTGATCGGCTCCCTCATTAGTCTGAGGGGAAAATAAATCACTTTAAATCTTTAATTCTTTATATTTCTAATCATTCAGAAATGTAAAGTATAAATCTTTGCTTTTATAATCTTTACTAATGAGTTTTTTAAATATTCCAGACATGAAGTTAAGGTGGATAATAGATTAAACATCAGTATAACCTGTAATCATCTGAGTGCCGATCAGAAGTGGAGCCCTGCGGTCTGACTGACTTTCTGTTACAATCAGTTTTTATTCAGTCTGTTTTCTTTTTAACTCCTCACTGGATGAGACGCTAAATGAAGCCTCTGATTGGAGACGGACTCTCTGCTGCGCTGCTTTGGTCATTATGCTCTAACCACAGGAGCTCCATCCTCTCTCTGCAGCTTTGGCCTTCCAGCAAACTGACATCTCATCTTTCTCAGTCCGTCTTTATCCGAGCATTTAGCTCATGGTCACCAGAGAAAGAATCTCACATGTGAAAGTGTTGCTAACAGCTATTAGCTCATCATTGCTAAGCCAGGCTAGAAACAGGCTGAAAGACGCAGAAAATGTTTCAGGTAGAAATGATAAAAACAGAAAAATAACAGAGTGGCTCCCAGCAGCATCTCCCAGTGGAAGGAGGAGCAGCAGCTACTGATAGTTTATTATCTCCTGGAGAACGAAGCAAGGTGCTGACTGGCTGGGTGGCTGGCTGGCTGACTGGTTGAAAGAAATTAATTGTCTGGATGAAACTAATTATTTAGATGCTTTTTATTTTTTTAAATATCATCAAGCCATCATGAAAATGAGATTAAACAAAAACAAAACTAATGAGTCTATTTTCAAAATCTAAGGAGCAGAAAGTAGAGATCTATTTATATAGAAGAGAGAGAGAGAACTTTGCATCCTTCGAGGAACTTATCAATAAATATGGTTTACATAAGTTCCATTTTTTATAGATATTTGAAAACCAGAAGCTTCATCCAGTCTCAGCTTTCAGGCTCAGCTCCTCTTGTCTCCGCGGCGGTCGGCCCATAGGGCGCTGGGGCACGCCCTCCCCTGATAAGAAGAGATAACGAAATATGTTTCTACCAATTATAAATGTCAGTTTTACTCTCTAGAGTGTGTACCCATAAGCAAAACAAATTATATGGAAACTACTTTGGCCTACTGCTTCCTAGTGGATTTCCACAGACAGACTCCTACCGCCTCTTTGTTCTGGGGGCGCTGATCAGATCAAATCTGTTATGCAGAGAATCTGTCAATCAGCGCATCATTGTTAGGTCGAATTGACACAATGTAATGGGCCAATCAGTATCTCTGTAATTTTATGTGGTTCGAAGCTCTGAAAATACTGGCGCTTTTAACAGGCTTCTAAAAATCTCCAATGCTACAGGTGCATAACATGCAGTGGGACGAAGGTGGAACGTGAATCGTAATCCAAAGGGAGCTCGGTGAGATCCTTATTTATCTACCCGTTTGCCGGAAGAACATCCCTGTTGTAGGGTAGGAAAATTTCATGTCATGGTTAATGTGACCAAAATCATCACCGGTTAATATATAGTAAATTAAATCAATAATGTTAAATTGTATTTATTGTCCATTTTATTTGAATTCTTATTCTGGATTAGTTGGAGACATACACTAGGCTATATCAGCCCCACCAAAATATTTCTTTTTCTACCAGTCACAATTGGAGGCAAGGAAAACCATCCCTAGTCCCCATAAAGTATGGTTTCTATGGCTTTATAATAAAATAAGCGACTTTGAAACAGACTTCTTCATAAACTTCTAAACCTTCATGGGAAGAAGACCTTTGGGAATCATGCACTTATAATGGATGAGACATGGGACCTATATATACTCTTATACTGCTGAATATATAACACTCTTGTGCTGCCATTGTTCTCATCCAGTTCAAAGTCGAGCATATAGCTGCCTTATCTCTCCACTCTCTGGTTTCTATCCAGGAGTCCCCCAATACTGCTATATGCAAATGTTACACTGCTTGTGAAGCCACATTGGTCTCATCTGTACCGGTCCCACTCTAGGTCAGTCCTGGCTGTGATGCTTTCCGTATGATGCCTGCTTGGTTTTATTGGTGGTACCAGCCGGCCCTCTCTTAGCTCTTTATGGGTTTATGCAGTGAGGGGTCACCGTCACCAGCCTTCCCAAACAACAGGCATGGCATTCTGCTCACTGTTAGCGAGGCGCACAGTTCTGACCAGGTGGAAGGGTGTCAGCTCCTCCAGGACTGGAAAACAAAACGTTTGTTATCAGGCCTGTGGTTGTTTAAAACAGGAAAGGGATTAGATCGCCTCTCTTCAACACTCAACCAAAAAAATTTAAGAAACATAGGCTCCTTTTGACCTCAGCTAAATTGTATTTCAAAACAAAAATAACACTCCAAATTAAGAAAAGCTAATTAACTTTATTAAAATGTATTTCATTAGGGCTGCTCATTGCTGCAGTGGCTGTGTACTGCTGCCAGACAGTTCCTAGGTTTTATCATCTCCTGGCCCCCGGGGTCTTTCTGTATTGAGTCTGCATGCTCTCCTTGAAAGACAGTATACAAGTGGGTAACGGGGTACAAATATTTCTCAAGTACTGTACTTAAGTACACTTTTAGGTATCTATACTTTACTCCATTACTTATGTTTTTCCTCCTACTTCTGACTTCTACTTATTACATTTTCACACAAGTATCTGTACTTTCTATTCCTTACATTTTTAAAACAAACGTTACTCTTGGCTTCGGTTTAAAGCACAGGTCACGGATTAGCGGACTGCGATGTTATGAACAACATTAAATCCAAAGATTTTGTCCGAGGTAAAGCTGATGTATTTGTTGTAGTCTCTTGTTATTCACACACAACAATAAACAGTGAATTAGCCGACGTGGGTTTTAAAACTGCAAAGCTTTGTCTTCAGCTGTAACCAAACGCCGATCAACACAGACCCTCAGTGTGATGCATTCAAGGAAGCGTCAGATTGAAGCATGGTGCATTCAGGAGCATGGGAAATTTCATACAAGGGCGAAAGAGACAAAACGAACGTAACTCATGTATACAATAAGCTTTTATTCAGAAAACAGTGCTGGTTTTCTTATAATACGGAATGCTCTATAATTGTATTTCTGTTATTTTTTGATTATGCACATCTGCTAGCTTTTTATCCTAAAAAATCTATAATATTACAGCAGCAAATGATCAATGTTTTTTTAAAGCCTGTTTAAAACCTCCAAATGAGGCTTCAGGTCAGACAGCAACAATTGCTCTGTCATTGTTTTACTGCCGAACCTTGTCCTTTATGATGGATATACAGGAATACAGTCATACAAGTTTCAACTCCTCTGGGATAGCGAGGGATGCTATTTTTGGCCATTTTTTTAAATCAAAAAATTCAATGTATAACATGAATGCATAAACACCTAATTTTATTTCAATGTTAAATTCTGTTTAAAGTAACAGATCATTAAAAACAGATCATTGGTGCCATCCACATCTAGTGAAAACTAGTGTAATTGGATGAGTCGTAAAACGCAAACACTCATTGGTTAGTTAAAGGAAATCATCAGAAGCAAGCAGGTTTTCTTCAAACTGCTAACGTGAATTGTCTATGCCATGCTACAGTGTGGGATTCAGAAAAACATGTCTAAATGTCTGAAAGGTCGGACACAGGTGAGAGCGTATCGGCAGATGGAGACAGAGACCAACAAGACCTCCCTCATCCTTGGCCCTATCTCAAAGAATTTTTTGAAATAGACAAAAAATTTAGCTTTTAATTCATATAGTGGCATCTGGCCTTTTTCTTAAAGGTTACTTTATACTTTTATACTTTAAGTAGTTTTTGGAGCACATACTTTTTCACTTTTACTTGAGTAAAGAGGTCAGGTTGATACTTCTACTTTTACCAGAGTGTTTTTAAACTGCAGTATCTATACTTCTACTTAAGTAACAAATGTGTGTACTTTTGACACCACTGTCCCTGAGCATGTGTGGCTTCTCTCCGGCTTCCTCTCACAGTCCAAAACTGTTAGGTTAACTGGCTTCTCTAAATTCTCCTTAGGTGTCAGTGTGTGTAAATGGTTGTTCTATTTGTCTCTGTGTTGCCCTGCGATGGACTGGAGACGTGTCAAGGGTGGACCCACCTCCCACCCGTAGATAGATGGATGGATCCAGTAAAGTATACATATCCAACATTTCTACATATAGGTCCTTAAAACCCATAAACTCTGGCCGTGGTGGGGTCTACAAACATTAGCCAGTCCACTTTCCCTACTGTCGAAAGCAGTTTGGCTACTTGTTTGTTAATCAAACATTTTGCGTAAGTGCCGCCATGACGTTATTTACGTAGACTCCAAGCGTAACTCATACGCTGTTTGGCTAGCGGTCCACCATTACCCCAAAGCAGCACAAAGTACTGCTAAGCTTGTTTACTGCTGCAGCTTTTTTTCCCTACCTATTTGTTCAGTCTTTTCTGTAAACTGGAGCATCAATGGCTGAAAAGATTCCTGACAAACCTAACAGGAAAGTAGTTGAAAAGAGAAGAGGAAGTGGGAGCAAACGGAGCTAAGTGAGTTTACAGAGATGGCGTTCCCTGAAGGAGCAAAAGGGTCTCAAACTTTGGTCTCAAACTTCTGCTGGATGGGTAAATAACATTTAAATCTGTAATAAGTCCTTTATTTTTTAATTTATGAAACATGTACAGTGGAAAAGGTGTAAACATTGACAACAAAGGATGTGAGGCCTGCATTCTCTGTTGGTAGCCTAGCTGTATCTACTAGCTACAGGCAGGTAGTTCGAGAAGAGGCGGTTTTAAGTTTTGGCAGCAGCAGCGAGAACACACTATCAAAATATAACCTACAGTGATTACACTAGCAGAGAGCTCTTCTTCTTCTTATGGAGATTTCCTTTACTTTGCTGCCTCTCTAGGTGAAGCGCTAAATTACCAGCAGAAGCGTTTCCTTTTGCGATGGAGGGGGCACTGACGCATGCACACAATTAAAAAATAAACAAACTTGGTAATTTCTTCCACCACAGAATCCTCTTCCCTGCCATAAAATAAGGTAACAAAGTATTTGTTTGCTCTGAGAGAAGCCAATTAACCTTTTTGGATTTTGGGAGCAAGCAGGAGTACCTGGAGAGAACCCACGCAGCACGAGGAGAACATGCAAACCAGAAAGACCCCAGGCCAGGAATTGAACCCAGAACCTTCTTGCTGCAAAGCAACAGCACTGCTCCCTATACAGCTCCACACCTCTGCCAATTGGTAATTAAAATCATTAACTAGTAGAAGCCCAATAAGCAAGTAGATGAGTTTGGTTTGAATTTTTATCAATTCTGTTTCCTATGAATCAGTTTTAATAAATGATCTTAATATAACCATTCAAACCCATGGAATCAATACACTATATTGATTATTACGATTACTATATTCCAAAATGGTTACTATGTCAAAAAAACAACTTTTCCACTTTGAAACATTGAGCACATTAATTTGTAATCTACAATATGATGAATAAAACAGTTAGGGTTATCGTTTTGAATTGCTCTCAGAATAATCTGATCTAGCAGAGCAACAGCTGCAGATCTGGGATCAGAACGAGGCAAAGACAGCGTAGCTTTAAATGGCAGAACGGGACAGATACCTCCAGCATGTTCAGCTCGCTCACATTTAAAGGTCAGACACCTTGATCCCCTCTGAACTGCTCCTCCTGGAGCCTCCCTTTAATAAAAACATGCCTGTAGATCAGCTGCTCTGTCAGCTGAGTCCTCAGCAGAATCTCAGTCAGCTGAGGAAATGAAGACGGCAAATAACCGCCTGCCTTTGCTGATGAAAATTTCATGAAAGAGGTGGAAGAGTACGAGAAGAGGAGTATGCAGTTTATTCGACAGTTCAATTATTGTAGTTGATGGGACGCCAACCTGACCCTTCATCTTCATGCCACAGAGACTATATTGATGGTGATCGCCATACCTCATCTGTCAAATCCCTGAAAAAATGTTCAGCCATGGAGATTCATCACTTATTCTAAGCATCCACTCTGCCTGCCCTACTTTCCAGCTGCCTGCTCCTGATCGGCGCAGTAAGAAGGACGAGACAGGCCTTAACAGGAACAGAGGCTGGGACTGGATGAAGGGAGCGCGTATCTTTATAAGAGGATTTGTCCAATTGAGTTTCTCAGTGTCTGGACAAGAAAACCTGCAGAGTCCATGCCCTCTGCCCTCACGCTTTAATGAGGATCATCTCAGCTCTCAGTGTCCAGAGACAGAGATGAGGACGTGTAATTCCCCATAGGGATGAGGTAACCTTAAGGTAATCGTCAGGTTAGAGAGGCAGAAACACAGACTACTCTGCTCTGAGCTTTTAAAGACCAAAAAGTATCCCCCCCTCCTTACATTCCCACTGAGGAGAAATCAGCACTGTGTTCAGCCTCTGTATGAACTACAGCATTCTGGGTAAAACCTTCCTCTGACAGTCTGACTTTAGGACCAGCTCTCACATCATCTGACAGTCATTAAGAAATACCAGAGGAAGATCTAGAAACCTGTAGGGACACAACTTAACATCCATGTTCAAATCAGGCTTAAATTAAAGGCTACCTGGTTTTTTGTTCAGTCCTTTTATAGACGTTTCAACACCTAACCAGGAGGCTTCATCAGTTCTGGTAGGATAGGTGTTAAACCTCCGGTTGCCTGCTAATATCAGCCTGTTGCTTACCATGACCAGGATGTGGTTACCATGACCAGGATGTGGTTACCATGACCAGGTATGTGGTTACCATGACCAGGATGTGGTTACCATGACCAGGATGTGGTTACCATGACCAGGTATGTGGTTACCATGACCAGGATGTGGTTGCCATGACCAGGAATGTGGTTGCCATGACCAGGAATGTGGTTGCCATCACCAGGATGTGGTTACCATGACCAGGATGTGGTTGCCATGACCAGGAATGTGGTTGCCAAGGCGACCAGGAATGTGGTTGCCATGACCCAGGATGTGGCTTCACCGTGAATGGTTGCTACCCAGGAATGTGGTTACCATGAACAGGATGTGGTTACCATCACCAGGATGTGGATACCATGAACAGGATGTGGCTACCTATGACCAGTATGTGGATGCCACAAACAGGATGTGGTAGCCATGACCAGGATGTGGTTGCCATCACCAGGATGTGGT
>JAGKQL010002757.1:0-13235 GCA_018398635.1 Cyprinodon brontotheroides | reverse complement strand
AAGATCCTGCAATTTATGGAAGTAAAGCAGAATAAAATCCAGCAAGATCAGTAATATGTCAATTAATTATATGCCACATTCCCATGTAAATATCTGTCTTTGGAGGATGTGTTTTTTAGCACCCCTAGTTCTCTCATTTTTATTCCAAATACAATTTATAATTTGAATCACAGGGCTATTTTTATCTCTATGGTTCAGTATTTTCTCAAGTAGCAACTTTAACTGCTATACTTTCCTGTCTTAAAAGGCAGAACTCTTCTAGTCTAAAAAAAACATCATTTTTTGAAATGGAGTGGCCTATTGTTTGAACCCCTTAGGGGCTTTTAAAAACAAAAATGTCTTTTTTTGCGCTTTATGAAACAAAGTAGCCTATATTTTGTGGATGACCAGCTACATTTCTCATGTAAGTTTGCGTAGTTTTAACACAAACATTTATTTTTCATATTGCACCAGTAAAGATAATGAGCAACCTGTACTTGTGTGCTTTGTTGTATTGTCTAAGAATGTTTATTTTTTGAATAAAGAGGTTAATATAAAAAATATTTTTGTCGATTCATGGGTGTCGAAGCTAAGCCATTCATTGATTTTAAAGACCAAGAATTGATTGCAGCCCTAAAGGAAAGGCATAACACTGCATTCTAGAATAAGTGCACACATTTTAGTTTAAAGGCATGTGCATGGCAGCTATCACAGGTCTTCACAGACATCTTCAACCTATCTCTGGAACAAGCTGTCATTCCACCCTGCTTGAAGTCTGCTACAATCATCCCAAACCCCAAAAAGCCACCCACGACCAGCCTCAATGACTTCTGCCCCATAGCACTTACCCCGGTCATCACCAAATGCCTAGAGAAACTGGTTTTGAGACACATTAAAGCCTGGCTCCCCCCACCCTGGACAAGCACCAGTTTGCATACCGGACTAACAGATCCACCGAAGACGCCATACCCATCACTCTGCACTCAGGGCTGAGTCACCTGGAGCAACAGGGGAGCTATGTCCGGATGCTCTTTATTGACTTCAGCTCAGCTTTTAACACAATACTACCGGAAATTTTGATCCCCAAGCTAACCAACCTGGGGGTCCCACCACCCACCTGCTCCTGGATAAAGAACTTTTTGACCAACCGACCCCAGCGGGTGAAACTGGGTCCTCACCTCTCTTCTTCACGCACTCTCAGCACTGGCTCTCCACATGGCTGCGTGCTGAGCCCACTACTCTACTCCCTCTACCCATCCGACTGCAGTCCCGCCCAACCAGAGAACATCATCATCAAGTTTGCTGATGACACAACGGTGGTGGGGCTGATTACATGGGGAAACAAGGCGGCCTAAAGGGATGAGGTCCTGAAACTTGGTGAGTGGTGTGCATCAAACAACCTGGCACTAAACATCAACAAGACTAAGGAACTCATCCTGGACTTAGTCATATTAAACCCTTTTGACCAATTTTTCAGATGACACCATTAACAAGCAGACAGAAGACCCGGATCAGCAGACAGCAAGTCAACTCAGAGCCTGAAGCAAGAGTTGAATATATATATTAAGATAGAAACTCTGGGTAGCATTTTGTCTATTAGGCCCGAGCAGCGACAGCGCTGTGAAGGCCTATTGTATCTGTAGTGTGGGAAAACTGCAAGTCGCAGATATTTCAGATTTGGCAGGTAGGTAGATCTCAACGAATCATGAAAAAAGTCTCTTGGAGGTATGCTCCAGCAAGTCGGCCATTTTGGGTCAAATGCCGATTTTTTTTTTTGCAATTTTTCAATTTTGTTGACGTCAAATTGTAATTATCTCCTCGAAGAGTACTTGAGCCATCGACTTCAAACTTGGTGTGTATGCAGATAAGACATGTGAGATAAAAGAATTGAGAAATTTGAAACTAGAATAACTTTTACAAAGAAAAAAAAAATCCAAATCCTACCAAGTTTGACAGTAATGAGGCCCTTTGGTTTCGTTACAATACTGGCTGGTGAAATGATGACATCATCAAAGCCCCACCCCCTGAGGGAAGAAAGTCACTTTTTTCAAAAAATCAGGCCCAAACCATGATTAGTCCAAGAATCATGAAACTTTTTACACATTTGTATCTTGCCAGCCCCTAAAAAGAAACCTCTTGGAGCCATGGTCTAAACCCTACAGGAGGTCGGCCATTTTGAATTGTTTTTTACCCTGTTGAAGAAGGATTGACCCGTTAATTAGATAAAAGGCTGATTTATTTATTAATTTTTTTTTAGCTGAAAGTTTCAAAATGGGTTCCTTTCAGAGCTTTTTGTAAGTTGGTTAAAATGGCAAAGCCCTTCTTTCAAGTCCGTCACTTTGTTTTTGCAAAAGTTTGCATTCTTAGGCAATCTTTGGCCATGTAAACAGAAAATCAATCAGCCCTGAGCAATGCTCTTTTCACGGATTATAAAATTTGGCACACACCTGCAAACGCCCAGTAGCTACAAAAAGTTGAATTGGAGCCATGGTCTAACCCCCACAGGAAGCCGGCCATTTTGAATCAAACAAGAGAATAATTTGCTAAAAATATGTCTAAAAAAAAAAAAAATCAGCCACTTGCCCAAAAGAGCTAGGATTGAATAATACATTCCGTTAAGTTCTGTTGTTTGGTGGTAAACATAACACAGCTCTTCTTAAAAGTCTGTCACTCTGATTTTTTCAAAAGTTTGTGTTCACAGGAAATTGTTTTTCAAAAAGTTTTAAAACAATCCAAGCCAAAGTTATACGAGTTATTTTTTATCCTTTGATACCACTTAATATTCCCAAGTTTGGTATAGTTCTCTTGATATTTGAGCATCTTAGGGGGACTTCCAACTGCAGTAGTATATGGCTTTCAGGTTTACAGATTTTTCTTTCTTCGAATAATTAGTAAACAAACAAAAACAATTAGTTTATATATATATATATATTTATATATATATATAAGGGATGGGGATCGCATTTATGAACCGCGCCGTTCGGTTCGACTGGTCTCCAGGTTCCCGATTCGCGTGTGTTTCGTTTTCGTTCATGCGCTGCCATTCCTTTTTCTCATAGGGGAAGCGATTACACTCCAGAGCAGAAGGTGGCGGTACTGCGACCAGAGCCAACCACCAGTAGTAAACAACAAGAAGAAGAAGAAGCTAAGCAGCGAGCCGGGTGTAGCAGGGAAAAAAAATCATTTGTTGTGGAAAATTGTGTGGGTATGGCTAGAAGTGGGAAAGAACAGGAGTTGGAAGACGCCACCAGCAGCACTCTTTATAGGTCTGCTGTATGGGGACCGCTTGCATAAAGTATCTGAATCTAGTCTTGTGCTTTCTAAGTCCTGTAGGTTTTAGAGGTTTCTTGTTCCAGCACAGCTGATTTTAATTGAAAGCTGATTAACAGGTTTTGGTCTACTGCAATCATTATAACCAGCTGTGCAGAAGCAGAGAAACCTCTAAAACCTGCAGGACAGGGGGCCTTGAGGACCGAGTTTGGGGATGCCTGATTTAGAGTGACCTACGATGGCGGGGAGGAAAGAAAAAGTTGTGGATAAAAGTGCAACAGTGTGTAAGCATTGTTAAACACGTTTTGTTTATGCTAATAGCAACATGACCAACATGTCATGCTAACCCCGAAATCCCCTCATACTCCGTCAGCAACCCCGCTCGCGGCTCCAGACCGGGCTGCTCAAAGCAAAGCCTGCAGCCCCCCACTGTGGCTCCCGTTCGCCTCCGCTCTGAGTTCCTTGTAGATCGTAGAGGGCATGCGGCGTAGATGATTAAATTCAAAGCAGCAAAACATACGGAAATGATCCAGGGGGTTTGCGGATCTTTTAAAATAATTACAATCCATTATTTTGGGGATTTTTTCATTAATTTTCATGAATTTTTGTGGGTTTTCGTGTAACAATCAACATGTATGTCGAACCAAACCGAAAACCGTGACCAGAAACCTCGCAGGAATCCGAACCAGAACCGTGGATTTTGTGAACCGTTCCACCCTAATATATATATATATATATATATATATATATATATATATATATACTGCATTCGCACTGTAAAAAATGTCCACAGCAGCATATTTATTATACATTATACATATGCATATAATCATGCATATATTAATTATACATTATTCAGATGCATGTATTTATAATTGAAAGAACACTATAAAATACAGTATTTTTTTGTTTTTTATATACATTTGTTCATACCGTTTCGTGTTTTACTTTTTTTTTCTTCTTTACAGCCCTTTGTTCAGCTGTGGCTGTTTTTAATTGATTAACAAATAAAACTGGATTGGATATTCATTTTAACTCTGTCACTTATTCTATTAGTTTTATAAACTTTATTTATAAACTGTTCTGTAATCTGTTGCTGCTGTAACTCCACTATTTCCCCACAGTGGGCCAACAAAGGGAGTTTCTATTCTATGTAGTGTATATCTGCTGTTTATTTAGTAATGTCTTCCAAAGCTCTGATGCCTTCATGAAGTTCTCCCTCCAGCCCTGATGTCAACAGTCTGTTGATTTAAACTAAACTCCGCTACCGTGCTGAGGCATCCTTCATCTGTTCTGCTTAAAAGGAGAAGACGGGTTTTACACTTTAAGCGGTACGCTTTTCTGTAGTGCGCCAGCGTAATCGAATGAAGGACACCAAATTTTTGACAGTGCTCCTGTCTCTGCTTTTTGGCTCATTTAGGGAAATCACCTGGCTGCTTTTGGGAGTAAGCTGAGCACATAAGAGCATGTCCACGATAATGGAAGCTGGGAAACAACGCTGTTTTCTTTTTTTTTTAAAAATATACTTACTCCTTTTGTAAGTCATCAGCTGCTGTTCCAATGGCGTTCAAAGAAGTTTTGTGAAGAAAAAACGTTTCCACCATGAATTGTTTTTATTGCAGCATTTTGTATAATCCCATTGAGTTCTGTAGGAATAAATTCACGTATTCGCGCCTGCCACCGGAGGAGAAATGGGGAATGTTTACACAGTTGTAGTCTTTTAGCTTCACTCTGTGTACTCGGCACGTCGAGAATCAAGAATCCACCTTTACAAGTATTCCATGCTGCGCGGCTGCTTAAAAGTCAAGAACAGAGCCTGATGACCTAAATTTTCAGAGTTTTTAAAGTGGTGTTTAACAAGGGCGTTAACTGCGGCGAAACGGGCAGTACCCTACAAAGTCGAAGCTGGCCGAACTCGAACTACTGGCGTTTTCATCGTGACAGGCGTCGATAGTATCCCGGCATTTCCGTTTTCACGCGGAATCTACACTGCGAGCACGGTTATGGTTTACAGAATCATGCTAGGTAATGACAAAGGCGTTTATGACGCAAAGACAATAAAATAACTGGAGCGGTTCAAGTATAAACTACTGACAAAGCGCTGGCATTAACAGGGTTAAGGAGACGGCGGGACGACACTCCCAGAGACCAAACCCGTAAATGAAAGTAAATACGCGCAAGAGACAGATAAATGCTGGGGTCTACTCTATATTATCTCTATGGTAGAGACGGCTTTCACCAGCGTTACCGCAGATGAACTCGGAGCGAAGAGGAGGTTTGGCACCGGAGAAAATGACTAACTTGACCGCAGTCATGATCAACCGAAAATACTTTAGGAAAGCGAGCGGCCCACCGTAAGATGACCACTCCGATACCGAAAGGTTCAGCTTTAAAGCTTAGCACGCTATTCGCGATCTCTAAGCAGGTTTTCTGGAGATCAGATGAGACTCAGGAAATCACGGGTATTGCATCATCGGGGAATCTGCGTTTCAGACCGTTTTCTCGCCCTATCCCGTTGTCGAAATTGATCTGGAGGATCTATGGTGAAATCCGGCACGATAGATGTTGCCAGTCGTCCATCGCGCCGCTCGGATGACCAAACTCACTTTAAACTCTGTGAATGTTTCTTCGGCAGGAGTTGGCTGCATACGTGATAAATCTCCTTGAAGCTGGGACTGCAGGCATTCTCACTGCAAAACACCTCCCAGGGGTGCCCGCTCTACAATGACTCCGCACACAAGCTAAAACTAATGCTGCTAATGCTACCCGATCCCTACCAGCAGCTCAGTGCGCATGCGCACCTACATCTACATCCGGGTCACAGTCGTCCATCTAAAGAGCTGAATAGTGGAAAATGCACTTATCTGAACACTGTGTGATTGAATAATTCTGTTGCATTTTCCAGTTTCAGAGGCTTTTTGTAAGAGGTTGGCGCTGCGAGAGTATTATTGAACAACTAATTGGTTTACGGCTAGCGATCATTGTTACTGCGTCTGCCAGGCATGGCCAAGGAAGGAACACTTAATTTTCATAAATTTGACCAAACCAAACTCACACACAACTGCTCACTGTTGAATACGGGTTTAGTGCGCCACGCATGATATTGCGTCGCGATATGATTACTTTGGTCACAATACGCCGTTGCAATATCACTTTATATTACTGCTTTGTTTGTCCAAGCCATAAAAATTAAATGTATGGATAAAAAAGGATAGTGCTGTACAGTTTAGGGATGGAACGGGTTATGAAAACCGTCCGAACCATTTCAGTTCAACTGCTACCGGTTTTGATTTCGTTGTGTTGCCGTTAGGTTCGTAGCGCAGCTCCTTTTCTCATAGGCGGCGTGTACACTCCACAGCGAAGGTGGTGGTACTTCGCGACCAAAACAGATGAAGTAAACCAAGAAGAAGAAGCAACCTGCAGTGGGAAAAATCAGTTGTTGTGAGAGTACGCGCGTGGTTAACGACCTACCTGAATTGGTTTTACCAATCCAACTGAAGCATATTTGATTTTCGCCACCAGATGCATTATGCCTAGTGCGATGTCTGTCAAGGGCTGCAGCCCTTGACAGACATCTCATAAAAGACTCCAGTCATTTTTTGTTTTGGTGATATTCTCACATCTTATGAACAAATGCATTATGTAAATTATAAAATGCATTTTTTTTCATCGCAGACACATTTATAAAGGATATAAGTAAAAGATTAAATAGCCTTTTTTTTAAGTTGCGTACTTAAGATATGTTTCTGTTAAATATTTTATTGAAACTCTGATTTCCGACATGTGCCCCATTAGTAAACATATTCCTATGCCCTTGCTCTATCATTTAGGCCTCTTTTCTCTTTCTTACTGCAATGCTTATTTTTAATACGATAGAGCATAGAAATAAAATCAGAAAATCATTTAAAATCAGCTCAATCTCTGACACATTGAGCTGGGGTCTGTCTCTTCCAGGCAGACGTGTTCAGGAAGCTCTGCTGAGGCTAGGGTGTCTCATTACTTCGTCATTTGCCAGACAGTCACTGTGGCATTGGATATGTTTTATCTTTTTTTTTTAACAATTATTTATGGAGAAACAAATTTAGGCCAGAATGTACAGACTGAGATTTTATGTGCGGCGTCCTTTATTTAATCACTAATAGAAAGTCTTTCTGCAGTTTGTCTTTCAGACTGACTTCAGGATTCTGTTGGAAAACAGGAGGATTTCTCTGACCAGCAGCTCTATGAACAGGAGAGGAATTCCAGTTTGGACGAAACGAACCAGAACCTCTGCAGATAAAGAAGAGCAGAAAGCACCAATCCCATAACAAACTAGATTCTTTCTCAAGGTTCATTTATAACATGTTACTGTTTAACCAAAGTGTTTAGACTCTAACTACTTTTTGCATTGTTGTAGAGTAAGGGGGAACAAATGCACCCAGATCAGAACAGAGCAGAATGCTGTGCCAGTAGGGCTGTATGATGAACTGTTCTCTCGCTTTGCAAAGATATGACTGAGTGAAATCCACCGATCTCCATTTATTTTACTAGGATGAATAGTTGAATATATTTTTTCCCGCGACAATTTGGTGTTGTCAATGCAGGATTCTCTTTGACTGATTTTTCTGAGGACAGCGATTGTCAGAGGTGTCAGGAGGTACCACCTGGAGGAAGCAGTCTCCAGCCTCAATACCCCGGTTAGAAGGTTAAGGGAGTGAGGACTTCTGGCATAGAGGGTCCCTGGAGGTCAGCAGGAGGATCAAAACAAACCATTTATTTTTGAGACGGTGAGCTGAATCATTTGTCTGCACAGATTAAATTGAATTTAAAAAAAAAATACAAAACAACAGATTGTTAACAGATTTAATGATTATTAGAAATCAAATACTGGCAAATTATCTCAAACAAAGTCCTCTTCTCCATTAAAATAATCAAATAAATAAATATAATCTAGCAAAAAAAAAATATAAATAAATAACTAAATTAAATAGAGAAAAGTATGTTGTGAGAGGAAAGTGACTTAAGGTGACAGAAGGATGAAGTGGGGCGACTGACCAGACGACATTCCTTTCCTGAAAAGGCTTCTTCTTTTATATGGTAAAGATGAACAACTTTATATAATTATAAAATCTTGTATTATTCATTTGAAACATTGGAACTCTTCCTTAAATTAACCATTGTTTTTTTTTACTCCCTGCCCTTTAAACATGGACTCCCTGATTGGAGCCGCTCCTTGCGGATGTTGGGATCTGGAGGTCTGTCCACCTTTCGCCAGCAGAGGGCGTTCTAGGTCTCCTGGAGCTGAAGCTGACTACCACACCTGCGGCTCGTTTGCTCATCAGGAGCCCAGCATTTAAACAGTGGCAGAGCAACACTCCAGTGCCAGAGTGTTAAGCCAGTTACGGTTAGCAAGCCAGAGCCAACCAACCTGTCAGAGAATCAGACTCCCCTGAAACCTTAACCTTAACCTGAACCTAACCTGTTTTGTTCTCTCTGCTTCCCAGGAAGAACCTGTCTGAACCCAGAAACTCAGGAAGAGTTTCTCAGTCTGAAACCAGTCTGTCTGATCTAAGGAGAACCCTGGAAGGTCAATCTGTAAGATACCTGTCTGCCTAGCTCTCTGCCTGCCAACAGCCTCTGGACCCTCCTGGTTCCCCCCCTCTGCCGCTCAGCTCAAACCTCTGAACAGGTACAGACCTGCACTCATCCAACCAGCAAACATACCTGGATTTCTGCTAACCATTCTGTCCCCCTCTGCAGAGAAACCAGTCGTGACCAGTCCTGAATCTGATAACCCCCTGACCTGTTTATTCAATAAACCTTTGAACTTTTTTTTCCTGTTTCCGAGTGTTTCTGCATGTGGGTTAGGAACCTAAAACAAAACATGACAGCAGAATTCAGACCTGGAGGAGTTGCCCCCCCCCTCCCATGCTGCAAGCATCAATCTCCCCCCAACGCACACACACCGTCACAGGAACCGGATGGAAATGATGAGTTAAAATATGGGGAAAACAACACAAAAGGATTTTCATCTGCTCTGAACCCCTGACCCTGATAACTCATCTGAGCTGCAACTTGTTCCCCAATGTGTGTGTGCAAGAACTATGAGGACAAAGACACTGGGGACATTTTTATTTTTTTTTTTTGCGGGGAAACAAGGAGGAGGTGCACCAAAAATAAGGCTTTCCTTCCCTCCGGTGCTAATTTATTTTTTAATTATTGAATTATTTGTTTTTGTTTGAGAAATAGCTAACCTTTTTGGACTGAGGTGGGGTGCTCCAGGACCTAAACCGCCTGAAGGCAGCAGTCAGTAAAGGGTAAAATGATCGATTATATATTTTATTTTATTTTCCATTTCTATTGAGTTCCAACTATGCAAGAAAAGCTTGATAACTTTCTCTTATTAGATTCCTTTCTGCATCTTGCAACGAAGAAAATGCTTGCTGACAGACTGACTTTCTTGACATGACTTTATCTATGGGAAAATGTCTAATGAGGGTGATGATGTACGGCCTGGTTGGCTTTCACTAAAGATGATTGTTTTAGAGTCAGTATAATCATTTCTGATCAAATTAGAACCAACCTTAAATATCTAAACCAAAAAATTATCTTTTTAAAGAGAAAAACTCAGCAGCAACTGTCTTTTTCTATGCCAGCTTCAGGACTGGAAAACAAAACGTTTATTATCAGGCCTGTGGTTGTTTAAAAACAGGATGGGTCTCATTTTGTTCATTTCCTGCTGTCACCATGTTCCATAATGTTATGGGCGGACCTGGAGATGAAAACTGAGGAGGCAAATCCAGAGAGAAAAAAAGGTCCAAACATGGTCTGACACAGTAGTTGTGAAATCGCACAGGTTTTGGTCACAAACCAAATTCTCTATTTCCACAGCAGCCACTTTCGAGAGATTAGCTTCATCTCTTCATGATTTTGTGGTATGTTGCTTTGTATCCCTGTGCCATGAATGTCTGAGGTTCTGACTAAGACAGAGAAAAGGTGATTGGTTGCTCTGACTTATGAGGATCAGACTTAAAAATATATCCAATAAACAAAACAGCAACTTATAGAGGAAAAGGGAAAGTGTTTAAAATAAATGTTACCCTACAGATTACAAATATATGGGATGTAGTTTGGAAAAATGCAACTAAAACACATAAAAGCTATGAGTTTATTAACTAAAATGGCAGATTTGCAAAAAATAAATAATTCTTGAGTATTTGGCTCAAAGTGGCATATTTTCCTTAGAGAGTGAAATAATACTACTACTAATAATAATAATATTTTTTTGCACATTTAAAACAATTATGTTTAAAAGAGAATAAAGCCTAAAACCTGCTTAATGGATTTAAATCTAGAATGATAAAAAAAACATCCTAACTTTCAGAATTAGGACTGAAATAGCACCTGACATAAAGTTATAAATGGTTGATAATGCTTTCTACTGGGACTGGGATATAAAAGGCCATTAGGAGTTTTCACCTGAGTTCCCCCACACACACACCCCCACACACACACACACAGGCTTTAGGTAGAGGGGGGCGTTTCAAAGTTTAACTTTGAGGGACGGCAGCAGATTACGCCATAAGATGTTCGGATTCTTACGTCAGAGGTGACGAGGTCTTCAGAGAGATCTCTCTATTATCCCAGCTTGGCTTACAGCAGAATAGTAATTGGTTTGCTGTTTATTGACTAGAGTTAAATGACCAGCGGATAAATAGACAGAAAAGCGGCCATTTTACCTTTGACCAAGTAACAGGAGGTTCGGTAACGATGGGCAGGCTAAGGCCCCCCCTCCCAGTGAGAGAAAAGTGCCTGACACACACATCTATGAAGGTTTGCATGCAATAATTACAATGTTTAATAATTTATGTTATGGCCATTTGTTTGTGTTTTGTTTGTATTTTCCGTTTGTCCTATATGTTGTCTGTAGCGTCTGTGGATCCACTCTAACTATTGTATGCTGTCCATTTGTGAAATTATAGTTTAGTTATTTTTTGTCTTGGTAAAATAGAAATGAGTGAATAATTAAGGTTTAAACTGTAAAATAAGGACAGTTTCTAGTTTCTGTGGCTCATTCTTCCCCCTAACCTGTTTTAAAAACAAAGCAGGAGTTAAAGATGTTAAACTTAATGCACAGCTGTTTAAATTGGTAATAAAAGGGATTGATATAAGGTTCAAATATCACAACAAATAAAGTTTAATGAAACAGATTTTAAAAAACTTAAATAAAATGAACAGATTAAGTTTGTTTAACAATAATCTGGGCATTTCTTTAAATAAGCAAAAAACTGTCATTATTTAAATGCTAAATGCTAAAGTTTAATTTGTTAACCTTAATTCTTTAAGATTTAGATTAAACTTTAGGGGTAAATAAATCTATATGTGTGTAGCACAAATAACTTGTATAATAATAAATTAGGCTGATTGAATTTGCTTTTAAATTATTGACTAATTAATTAAGAAGATAAGCTGATCTGGAATAAATATGCAAATGTATTTAACATAAGTATTTGTTAATAATTATGTGGTGTTCAAATGACTCAATTGGAAATAATGATAATAGTAATATTATTTAATAATAATAATAATGATAACATTAATAATAATGATGAAAGTGACAGAGGATATAGATAACAGGATTTAATTCCTACATTAAGATGAATGGTGGAGGCTTTAAATGATCTATTCTCAATGAATCCATAGCTCAGATATATCTGGAGGTTAAAATGACTGAAACTTTATGTTTTTTCTTCAAAAGAATATTTTTTATTTGTTTTGATGAAGAAAAGGGAGCAAAGAAGATAAAACAAGAGAAAAACAGCAAAGAAAGCTAAGCTAATAAGGATCCATATAGATGCTGTTTATTTTTTCCATCTGGAACAGTCCATGTGGAATGTGGGTTGGTAATTGAGAGCAAGAATAAATAAACAACCTAAATAAAATACCCTAAATTGTGACAATACCAGTAAAATGCCAAATAAATGAGGGAATAAAAATGACGCTTATAAAGGGAAAATGATCACCAAAATGGTAATTCTTAGTAGCAGAGAGGACAGAAAGCGACTGCTAGACTGCTGAATGAAGTTTGAACAACTGGCGGAGTATGTGGAATCTGGGGGTAAAGGACGACAAATACACGGCCGGCAGCGCCGCGGCGCCGGACAGTACAATGAAAATCCGGACTGTCCGCCCTAAAGCTGGACATCTGGCCACCCTACTTCAAACTCCTGTTCTTTCGCCATACCGACACAATTCTCCAAAACAGATTTTTTTCTGCTACACCCGTCTACACTGCTCCGCTTCTTCTTCTTCTTTCTTGTTTTACACTACTGGTGGTTGGCTTTTGGTCGCGGTACCGCCACCTTCTTAACTCTGGAATTAATAGCGGCTTAAGCCTATATGAGAGAAAGAGGAGCGTACTTAAGAACGAGGAGCGAGAAACTACATACTTGTGAGAACGGAGCGAGGACAGTGGACCCGAAGCGATTCTGGCCGGTTTTCATAAATCGTCCATCCTAATATATATATATATATATGCCCTTATTTTTGCCTGTAACATAACTCACTGCTATATACTATATATATATATATATATATATACATATATGCTGCTATATATATATATATATATACATATACTGTATATGTATGTATATATATGTATGTGTATGTTTGTGTATATATATGTATATATATTGTATATACACATATACACGTACCTATAAAACAACATATATGTATATGTTGTTTTTTTTCTTGGTGGTTTACCAATAATCTGTCAATGATGCTTGAGGGTAAAATTTCCCGTTTATTTATACTGTTATACATACATGCACACAAACATTTTCTTTTTTTGTTTTATGCTCTAACACATGGATGAAATCATACTTCCCTTTCAAAAAACTCGGTAGTGGTCGCCTCAGTCACCCCAGATAAAATAATTTAAGTTCACTCAAATATTCTTCTCCAGTCTTTCCGGTTGTTCCTCCGTCAGCATTAATCTGTTT
>JAGKQL010002756.1:0-13948 GCA_018398635.1 Cyprinodon brontotheroides | reverse complement strand
ACTTCCGGTTCAAGGGTCAAACGGCGCCGTCGTCCAATCAGCGATGTCTCATGTTTCCCACTGGGTACCTACCTTTTCCGTTAGGTTAATGTAGTGTTTTTTCCTTAATGTAGTTAGCGCTTTGCTTTATGTAGTTAAGTTCTTTTTATGTAGTCGCGCTTTTAGATTTGTAGTTGCAGTTTGCACTTCAGGACCACCGTATAAAAACACTTTAATAAAAGCTAAAACATCATTTCATGTCCGGTTTACTTTTTGTGTACATACCCCTTGTCCTTCTGAGGCTGTGAAAGGTAAATCTGTGTTTTGCATGGTTCAATATCATGTCACAAACCTACAAAAATAATGTACCAGTTTAACAATGGAGAAGCTATTAGTCAGCTTTATATTTTTTTAATACTTATAAACCATTTATTTTCTGAGAATGTGTTTATTGGGAGACAACTATTTCTGGTTTTGCAAATAAATATCTAGATAAAGTAGACGATATTCTATTATTTTCAGTGTGAATCCCAGATTCTTCTTTGCCTTTTCTAAAAAGTGCTCGAAATCGATCCTAGTTGTCAGAGAGCTGTTTGAAGTCTGTCTGTTCAGACTCCATCCGCGTTATTAAGTTAATTTAAAAAGAATGCAGGGCAAACAACAACGTGCAATTAGCGGTATTGTCCCACAGGCACGACTTACATAAGGAACCAACCCCGGCTAAAAGTCCGGTTCTAGGATTCCAGTTTTTTCTTCCGTTTACTGCGATTAAATTTATTCCAGGCTTGTTTTTAGGTGGATTTTTTCACCATCGTCCTTCTGGTGAAAGGTTAATAACTCAGTTAAGTTCTACCGTAGTATTGTGTGAAAGCTGCTCTTCAGGTTCATCAATCGTCGTCGCCATAATCTCTACCTCACTGGCTCTGACTGCCTACAAGCTACATCACCTCTATCCCTGCAGCAGCGGCCAAATCTCCAGGAGCCTCAAAGCCATTCATTTAGGCGATGCTGATTGGCCAATATTTATTAATATCCCCAAGCAACATGATACAAATGGAAGTATTGTTGAATGAGAGTCAATTGGTAGACGTTTTGTTTTAATGATTCATATTACATGTAGCCATACATTATTAAAGGGAATGCCGTTTTTACATTGGTCCCTTGATTTTATGTGTTATTGTATCATGTTCTACTCACCCATATGAGTTTATTGTGTGTCATTTGGAGCGTTCTGAAGATATTCATGTCCGGATTGTATCAACGCGCGTCTTCCTATGAACAGCGACTTGATGGCACAAGCTAAACATAATTATTTATTGCTTTATGAGTAATTCAGCATTCATAACATGTAGGCCAAGGCACTGTCTGACATCCCCCGTTAGATTTTTTATATATTTATATCTTTTTAATAACAAAGCGGCGGCAGCGGCATCATCGTGCACCGGACTGCTGGGTTGCCCAGACGGTGTGCTACCGATCCGTGCGGAAACGCGATCCATTACCATCAGCTCCTGGCGTGCGCCAAACAGAATAACTTCCGTTGGCAATATTTTCCTTTCTTACTTTTTTATATTATTCTTTTGTATTTTTAGAGGCATGGGTTTTCTTTTTGTATATCTTTGTATTTTTCGTCAATATTGCATTTTCTAAAAATAAGAAATACATAAAAAGTTCAATCGCCTGCCTTGTGATAGAAACTTTGACTGCTCTGAGCATGCGCCAAATATATAGATCACCTGGCATTATAATTTTAAATTTGTTTAAATATTTGATTTACTCTGTACCTAACTATGCACTCCAACGGTACTGATCCCACAATGGATTCATTTGCTTTACCTTTAGGTGACCTGCAGTTTTTCATTGATGATAGGGAACATTTTCCGAAAATTTGGATTTTTTTCATTGATAATGGCGTTAAACAAAACCAATGGTTGAAAATTTGGATTTTCTTCCAGAAAAGTCTTCAATATTGTCTTTACGATGTAGTTTAGTATTCTTTAATTATTTAAGGATATAAATAAAGTTTTTTCAGCACCGTAATTACATTGGTTTTTTGACGCACCCGGAAGTTATTCTGTTCGCACAGGCGCACAAATGAGCTGATGGTACGGATCGTGTTTCTGGTACGGATCGGGTAGCGACATGTGCAGCCTGGGCCACAGGCGGCTACGCTCTACCTCTTCTATTTATTTATTTATTCGTTTATTTGATAGGGACAAGTATGTTTCATGCATCATGTCACACACTACAACATTTTAGCTAAGGCTAATTCTCAATCTCTGTCCCCAGTTAGGCTTTTACACAAACACAGTGACTGTACACAAGAACAACAGAGCAAATTACACATTAAAACATCACAGAAATAAAATCAGGTCAGTTAGGTTATTAATGTTCACATGACTGACCTCTCAATAAAAAGTCTTTAAGTTTATGTTTAAAAAGGACCAGTTTGACTCTCCCTTCAGTTCTGCAGGTAATGTGTTCCATGTTTTGGTGCCTTGTACAATGAAAGCTGATTGACCGAAAGAGGTTTTGCGTCTGGGAACTTGACAGTTTCCACTGTGGGCTCCTTTTGTGACTGAGCCCACAGCTCTGAGAGGAACTACACAGTCACTCAAAACCTTAGGGGTCATTCTAGCTAATCTGAATCGTTCATTTGCAGAGCAAGATCATCTGTGGTAGCAGCACTAGACATCTTCCAGGCATGTGAGGAAAACTAGCAGCAGTTCAGCGGACAGGATGAATGAACGGTAGCCGGCGTGCGCGGATGACGTCATACACACTCCGCTTTGTTTTAAAAAAATATGACTATAAAAAAATATGTCTGGGGGTCAGTGATTGGCCTACATGTTATGAATGCTGGCGTGCCATAAGAATAAATTATGTTTAGTTTGTGCCTTCAAATTAGGTTTGCCCATAGGAAGGCGTTACTGGATATAACCTGGCAGGAATATCTTCAGAACGGCTCAAAATGACACTAAACTCATATGGGTGAGAAGAACATATGATGGAATAACTGAAAATCAAGGGACCAATGGAAGCATTCCCCTTAACACGTAGCAGCCGGACCCACCGGTGGGTCCAGCTACTCACGTGACCTGTAATTTTAACAAACCCCAGTATTGATGTAAAAACACATTTGGCACAGTTTGGTGACATTTATGGATATAAATGTGCTAAAATGGCCTCTCCGCCTAAGAAATTTCTCACTAATACCATTTCTAAAAATAAATATGATTCATCCTGATTGAGTCCAAATTTGGTATATTTTTTACACACAACATTTAGATTTAAAAAGTCTGTACTACTTTTTGTGCTATAAATAATATTTTGGTAGTGTTTTGCAATGTTTATTTCAAAGAAAATTTTGGAGAGAGGTTTAAAAAATGCAAAATATTTAGTATTTTTTTTGTCCCTAATATTTCAACGAGCAGGCAAAGTCAAAGCTACAATGGTGCTTTGACACCTGAAAACCGATCTATGACATCTTACCTTTACAGACGTGCTAAAAGTTTCTTTCTTAAATCTAATAGCTGTGAGGCTATAAGTGATTTACTTTTGTGTGTTTTTTGTCAGGCAGAAATTTATTTATACCCCCTGAGGGTGTAAGAGGTTAAGTAAAACTGACATTGATAATTTTTTTTAAATCTCTATTATTTATGACTTTTCCCCTCCAAATCTAGGGAGGGCAGCGCCCCCTATGGGCCAGCCACCACTGCAACGGTCATGCAGAGAAGGTGTTTTTATGTCTGATTTAGCTGGAAATGATATAAAAATGCTGTATTGTCCATGTTGGGCTCATATTTTCTTAAGGCAGATTGTCTTTATATTTAACTGCAACGGTTAGACAATGAGAATAATGCTCACTGACCTGTACATCTTTCTCAAAAGATCTGCAAGGAATCAGCATGAATGGATCAATAGACCTGATTAACAGAGATTGATTCTATGGTTAGTTTTCTCCAGCATAGAAATGAATACTCAACATGTGACTTGATGACGCTCACCCTTTGTGTCTGGACATCTTGCAGGGTTTAGGCTGCTTCTTTATCTCCTCTCTCCTCACAGCCAACTCCTCGGCGCTGAGGTGCTGAAAAACGTTTCACACACAGACTCAGTAGAAATAAAGATGAGCATTCAAACCGGCTAAGATTCAATTCTATTCAGTTTATTTCTATAGCAGCAATTCACATCATGTCATCTCAAGGCACTTTCCAGTTCACCAGATCATCCAGTCAGATTGATTCAAAGTTTTTCTATCTAGGAAAAGCAGCTGATTGCATCGACTCATTGACTCTTCAGCAATCCCTCACTCTAAGCATGCTTTGTAGCGACAGTGGAGAGGAAAGATGAGTGTTTATACCTCATAAGTCTGTCCTTCCAAATCTCTAGCGTCACACCAGTTCCCCCATACGTCCCGAACGCGCCTCTTCCTGGTCCGCTGCAATCAACCAGATCTTAGCTTAAGTCTGCAAAGCTTTCCAGCTGGTCACAGCGTTCAGGAACCTACCATGCTCTGCAGCCTCTGAGCTAGCTGATAGGCCTCAAGCACCTCTTTTCCCTCCTTGGATTTGGACCGCTCCACCAGTTTGGGTCGATTATACACCGCTTGCTCTACGAGAAGAAAGCATGAGCGCAGACACAGAGATAAAAGCGGATGCAGCTGAAGGTTTGCAGCTTTACCACAGTTGAAGTTGATAGCTCCAATGAGCTCCAGGTAAGTGTGTATCCTGCCGATGCAGTTCACGTCTCCACAGTTCTTCAGACCAGGACGGACTGACGTCTTATTCAGGTATTTGGGCTTGCTCCTCCGCCTAATGATAAACACAGCAGCGCTCAGTGGGGCTGAAGTAAAAGTCAGAGTAAGAAGCGTTCGGTGCTACCATTGATCCAGGATGTAGTTCCGTATCTTCAGATATCTTTCGGGGGTTTTTGATGGCCGACCCTCGAAGAACTCGGGGATGGCTTGTTTCTCATCCTCCGTGATGGTCTCTGTGTCCATCTCGGTTTCCTGCTCAGGGGCCTTGAGCTCTTCCACTTCCTCGTCTTCGTCCTCCTGGTCTTTCTCTGGTCTATTAATGATGATGTTTTCAGCAGAATCTGACCAAAAAAATAAATAAAAATCTCTTTCAGTGACAGATATATGAGGCTGAGACACTAAGCATCTCCTGATGGTGATTACCTGTGGAGTCATAAGACGCTGCTGAGGGTTGACCAGCAGGTATGGAGGTTTCACACTGGGAGCTCTGGTCATCACTGTGATCAGCTGAGTCTTTTTCTGCTTCTATCCCAGGATGCTCCGTCTTTAAAACATCCTCATTTGATGTCGGTTTATCTTCCTCCTCAGTGCAAGAGATGACAGACGGTGGAGGACTTTGCAGAGAGGAAGAGCTCAGGCAGGGTTGGTCCTTCATCTCCCTGATGTTTTCCAACAGGGTCGTCTCTTTCTGCTGCTCTGTGGGCCGTTCTGTTTGAGTCTCAGCCTCTGGCGTCTTCGCCGCCGCACTGATTTCACTTTTCATGTCCTGTCCATCAGTATCACTCAGATCATCAGTGATGTCTACATCCTCGTCATCAGAAAGCCTCTCTATGCGAACGGTGTTGATCATTGTGGACGGAGGAGGCTGATGCTGATGCTTTGGGGGAGCTGCAGCTCCAGAGTCTGATTTAGCCTTTAGTTTAAATAAATAGGAGAGGAAGTAAGATAAGAATACGCCTGCGTTCAAATTTATGGGCTGCATCATCAGAAGGCCAGGTTTCAAAGGCATAGATTACGCCGAGGTCTGGTGGAATTCCAAGACTCCTCGTTATGCTGCCTACAAATGTGTCCTTCTTTTTGCCCGATTTAAAGAACAGGTCCGATGTATCCTCTCTATCCTTGGTTTTCCCAGGATTCATTGCTTGAGAGACCAAGCAAGCCGGCTGCTCCGTGATCAGAGGAAAGGTTACTTGGCGCCCAACAGTGGTGAAAATTGGAAGTTCAGTTTAATAAAATGTGAAAAGAATGTGAATAGTTCCGTCTGCAAATGAATGAAAATAATTTGTTTTTATGGTTATTGAGGCCAGATATGTACAGAAGAGGATTAGGGCCACTGGAAAAAAAAAAAAAAAAAAGGATTTACTGATTTAAAAAATGTTATTTCAATTTAGCATTGGAAAAAAAGTCAGAATTCTGACTTTAATATCTCAGAGTAATGGATCCTTAATGTAGATGGGCACCATGAAGGATAAGATGTGGAGCCCCTCCAGCTTCACTTGACAAAGATGTGAGCTGTTTGAGGTGTGCCAGTGACACATTGGTGGGAGAAATAAGCGAGGAATTAGGCAGCTTTGCGTCCCTGAGGGGTCCCCTCATTAATGGAGGAGTAGAAGGTCATTAAAACAAGAGAGCTAGTCTCTAAAACAGACATGGCTATGGCTTGATGCTAACATGTTTGTTAGCTGTCAGAATATGAGAAAAAAAGTCAGAATTCTGAGATTAAAATCAGAATTCTGACTTTTTTCCAATACTAAACTGAAATAAAATTTAAAAATCAGTTAACCTTTTTTTTTCAGTGGCCTAATCCTCTTCCCTAGATATGTGGCGTTAATGTTTGGTTTATCTAAAGGTTTTTATCTGTTACTGTGTAAATGGGTTTGGCTGGAATCTAAGGACAGATTCTAATATATCTGCAGTGGGGACTATAAATCTGATAGGAGTTTAACTTTTTAATTGCTATTTTGCACAATTTGCTAAACTAAGTAAGAAATTTTTGTTTTTGAATATTAGAGATTTTGCGCAGATACATTTTTTACACATCACATTGTTTTAGATTTACTTATATCTTTCTACCCCTTTTACATAGAATAGAATTCAAATAGAATATTCTTTATTGTCCCACAATGAGGGAAATTCTAGTGTTTACAGCAGCAAAACATTTTTCAGAAAAAAATGGTCACACAAAATGTGGACCTTAGAAAATGTCTAAGAATAATATAATAATGAATAGTTGAAAGATAAACATTAAAATACTGTTTAAGTTACTGTAAGTGTTTTAACAATATAAAACTGGAGAATAAATAACCAATATGCAGCTATGGACATTTTTACAGGAATGGATATTTGAAAATAGCAGCAACATCAGAGATGTGCAGAATGACAGCAGCAGGTTATTTAACTGACTAAGGTTTCTATCATTATATTTGATTTTATTTGTTCCTGCTCCCGGTGGTTGGAACCTTTATTCCACTCTGGATTCTCATCAGTCTTTGTTCACTTTACACCATAAAAATATTAAAAACAGTTTTGAAAAGTTCAGTATTCATTCTTTTCTTGCTTTGCGTGTCAACTGTCACGTTTGCTAAGCGACAGAGCGTACGGCGGTAAAAGCCAGCGAAGGATGGACTGGTTTGAATCCACAGCCAAAACTCTTCCGGTCTCCTTATTTTCCCAGACTTCGAAGGATCCGGTCCTTGGAAGATGCAGCCCATGAATTCGAACGCAGCCAGAAACGTGTTTATTAATTATGAATTATGCTAGAAGCCAGAAGGGAAGAGAAATCTCACCTTTTGTTTAAAGTACTGCCTGGCATAACTCTTGACCTGAAGGACACTTCGAGTGTCCACCAGCTTGGTGATTTTTGTCCACCTCCGACCGTACTGAGCCTCAAAACGTAAAGAAAATTATTCATTTTAAAAGGCACAAACTACTGCAAAAAAGGGGTGTCACTGTCGAAACATTATTTCACACGATTTGAATTTTGATTTATCGTTACAGGAATCTTTTGATTGCAGAGATTGACTCAAGAAAATTAATTTAAGGGGACTATCTTTTTTTGTTAAGACCCGTTTCATGAAAGCATGTTTAAAAAGCAAAGTCTTAGACGACATTTGTTAGATTCAAGTTATTTCTGTGACCATTGTTGGACTTTTTATTTATTAAACGTGAGGTTCCAACTTACCAGTCCCTTCTCAAAAAGCTCTTTTTCCTGTTTGGACCAGCGAGTTGAAATTGAAACAGAGGCAGAAGATGAGCTTTTGGTCGGAGATCTGAACATATAACAGGGAAAGGAATAAACATTAAAAAACAAAACAAAAAAAACAACAACAATTAGGGAAAAAAACATTAATACCAAAAGTTACTTACTTCTTTACTTTGGGCTTTTTATTGGGATCACTGGGCAAAATGTCAGGAATCCTCTCCCCTGTCAAATAATATCTTCAAGCAGAGTTAATTAAAACAGCTTATTGTTTAATGTTAATATTATCTGTTTTAGCCATTTTGAATCTACTTTGCAATCAAACTGCAAAAAACATTAGTTGCAAAGTGTTCATTTAATTATAGTTTCTTAATAATAGTTTTAAACTAGTGATGGTTCCAGTAACAACGACGCGTGGAGCCCATGGAGCAAAGCACTGCATCGGTGCACGTGTCGTTTCAAGAAAGTCATGTGATCGAATCGGGAGTTGTTTTTAACTGACTGACTCACTAAACTGTGTTTAAAAACATACCTGTCAACATGATGCATCTGCTAAAAAAAAATGTCTCTTCTTTTGTGGTTTATCATTAAAATTATCAAGATTTTTGGAGCAGCCTAAAAGGAACAGGAAAGTTTCAGCTGTTACAATTTTATCTAAATTATCGGAATTAAAGTTCATTTCAAATTGACTCTTAGTTTATTTACTGTTTCTACTGTACTTATTGCTTTAAAAATATGATTTAAAATCCTAGTCCACAAGCACCCTCAGTCACATTTTTCCCTAAATTTTCAAGTTATATGTTTACATTATTTATTGGCTGCATCGAAAATGATCAAAGATATTTTCAGTGTAAATATAGGTATAAAATAACCTACAATAACTTTAATTACATGATTTTACTAGGTCAGAGGTAACTAATAAAAATCAACGGGTCTGAATAAAGAAAATCATCAACCAGTAAAGATCTGGAGACATTTTGAATCATAATCTGTTACTTTAAACAGAATTTCTAAATACTGAAATAAAATGAGGTTTTTATGCATTTATGGAGCTATACATTGACTTTTTAAATAAGAAAATAAAATAAAAAATAGAAAATTTTTCCATTTTAAATTCTAAAGTGTTTATTGAAGTAGAGAACAAATAATCGCTCTTCTCAGTTTGGTTTATAGACCATTTCCTGATTCCCATATTTTCTCAAACCCCTGAACTGATGGTTTGTTATTTTCTTTCTTTTTTCTGTCTTAATGTTGGCAGTGGGCTTTAGGCTGCCCTGCAAGGCTTTAAACCTGGGTTTTAACCGAGACTAAGCCCATTCTCAAGCTACCATATCCAAGTGAGCCTATTTTTAGCTCTGGATCCAGATTTATTGTTGCATTCTGTTCCTCATGGTGGAGTAAATCCTGCTTCACAAAGCAGCAGGTTGGGCACGGCTCATTCCAAATAGGTTTGATATTTTCAGATAGATTTTTTTAGACAATCCATACATTTGAACCAGATAACGGGAAAATTGAAGTGATCGTGTGGGACTAGGGTTTATCTAAGAAAATAACTATAGGAAGAACAGCAAACAAAAAAAGAGTCAATGTGAATTTGGATAAGCTGAGTGATAATTGAGAGGAACAGGATGACAGAAGAAGAAAACTAATTCAAATATTAGATCAGAATGGTCCCTCTCAGCTAAAATACTTCTTTTCCCCTGATTTAACTGTTCTGCTCTTTTTTCTTCTCTAAGATCTATTTTTCTTGATTAAATTGATGATAAACCGCAAAAGATCACAAATTTCTTTTTTTTTTTTTTGCATTTACAGCTCCTGTATCGGTCATGTGACTTTCTTGAAGCAATACGTGCACCGATCCAGGGTTTTGCTGTTAGATCTCGACACGTGCGTCGATGCATCACTAGTATACATGTTCAAAGCCAAAATGATTTGACGTTTAAATATGAATTCCCTACCACTTCAAATGCATCTTGCACTTATTTACAGAACCAATTGTTTATTCCAAAAAGGTTAAATAAAACAATCCACTGGACTTTGTTTCTAAGTTTGAAGACATTTCGCTTCCCATCCGGGAGCTGAAACTTCTTTAAAGTTGGAAACAAAGTCCAGTGGATTTTATTTTCTCCTTTCTTGGAATGACTATAACCTGGATGACTGAGAATCTTCTCCAACATACCAATTGTTTACATATACATGTGCAATACTTTACTTTAACTGTAATATGAGATTACCTTCCAATTCACTTTAATTCAGAAAGCTTCTGTCCAAGTTTATATATATTTTATTGCATATCCTGCACTTGCTGCTATTGCACTTCTGGTTAGAGCTGAACTGCCTTGTTCCTGACAGTACAGTTGGATCTATTCTGGTTTTAAAGGATACTGCTCCTCCATCAGCATCCTCTCTATCGCCTCTCTGTTCTCTGGGCTGATGGAGCTGTCCAGCTCCCAGGGCTGCAAACAGCAAAGATCATTTATTAACACAGTCACACCATCAGATAAAAGGCGGGATTTCACGGTGGTTCACCAGCATCCAGGAGCTGCTTCTGTCCACTGGCTGGGCGAACTGCTCCTGAACTAACCCCGCCGCGTCCATCTCTCTGCAACAGAAAGGAAACAAACTCCAACAAACACCGAAAGGGTGAAAATAGTGAAACAGAACTCTCTCTGAAAGCACCAGCTGGACACGGCGGGGAAAAAACAAAGACTTCCTACCCTGCATTGCAGTTAAAATCGTCTCCCTCGATGTCAACATCCACTTCGTCCTCCATGTTGAAGAAAAAACGTAAACAGACGAGAAGCGGCTGGGAAGTAGAGTCCAGCTCAGCTCACAGCGCCATCTGGTGGACGGAGGACGGAACCTGATGCAAAACAACAGGAAGATCAGCCTAATGGGGTAAGGAAATTAAGCCCTGAACCCAGAGGTTTTTTTTATCAAGTTAAAAGAACTAGAATATTTCTTATTAATTCAGCCTGAATATGAATATTCAGGCTGAATTAATGTGAGAAATGTTCTGATCGATACAAAACCTAGGGGCTTTTTTTGCTTTTCCTTTGCTTTGAGTGCATTTATACGTTTTAGCCTGTGTGTTAAATGTTTACCAGAAGAAATATTTATTAAATCAAAATCTTTGTGCCCAATTCTTTTTTTTTACTCTTATATTGGGTAATCATTCCACATTTATAAGTTTGTTAAAGGTTATTTTTTTATATGAAGATAAAAGTAACTTCCAGTCGTAAGAGCAAATTTCGCCTAAAATTCCATATGTGAATTAAATCAACTACAGCTCCTAAACTATAAATTGGAAATACAATTGCTTGTATTTGTGTGACAGAAAGGCATTGAGGAATATTTTTCAAGTGGAACCACTATTTTAAATGTCACAATGTCTGATTTATAGATGATTAAACAAAAAAAAAAAAAAAATGAAAAAATGATTTAGCCTCACCAAATGTTTTCCCAAAATAAACCCTGCAAAACATCATGAGAGCCCATTAGAAACTCTGGATTAACCATCATACTCTATAGATCCACATCTAGACTATAATTCAAGCAAATTTGGACTGAATAAGTTGAAGCATGTTTGTTCCTCAAAGGTTTTAGTGGGCAGTGTGCTAGGAGGAAATGGGATTTTGGCACAGTGGCAAAAGTGCAAAAATGCATTTATTCACTCATAAAATGGAATCGGGTACAAGAAATATGCTGATTTCCATTAGTGGAGATCTTCTGCATAAGAAAAATCCTTTACTCCTAAGATTTAGCCGTTGTTTCATTGTACGGTAATTTACCAATAATATCACCAAACTGAATAGAAATAAGAATAACATACCATATTTGTTTACACAGCTATAAAACAAAAAGAATTTGTGAACAAATAATTTTGAAACATGTTTTACAAATTTTAAAGCTCCATTTGAAAGGCGTGTGGATGAAACACCATGTGACTTAGAGATTATAATAGATAAGCATTAGCAGGTGTCAGTCGGGCCCTGTACCGGGCCCGCAGGCATTAAGAGGTTAAACAGCTATTTAAAAAGCCTTGAATGATTAGAAAAACACTCACAATCGATCTACACACACACAAAAAAACTACAGGTTTCACCCGGTTTTACTGACCCCTCTCTTATATCCTCTGAATTTCTCATCACATGATATCAATTGATATTATCAAGAGGGGCTGTGGAGTTTGTGTTTAAAATGAACAAATAAGACCAGAGCAAGACAGAGGAGGAGTAAAACCTGTTTTATTCCGTATTGACTAACTAAAAAGCTCTGCTCCAAGTTTGGGAGTTCGGGCACCATATTGGGGGGAAAGGTTAGGAAGATTCTAAGGGCCCTTGATTGAGGAAGGGCCAAAAAGAAGAAAAAAGATATGTCCCAATACATATTTCAAACAACATAAAGCAGTTAAATCATTTTTCAGCAGTAAAAAACGAAACAAAGCAAAAATAACATTTTTTTATCCACCAGTTTATGCAGTTTAAAGTTAATGTATATTTAACTTTGTTTTCTGATAATTTTCCGTTGTAGAACTTTTACAATAAAATGTAAATCATATTCTTCATTGCATCTTGGTAGCAGTTTTAAAGCTTGCATACCTTTTTTTTTTTTTAGTGAGGCAAGAGCTGTCCCCACATGAGGCCGGAGCATCGCCGTGCACCAGGAGGAACCCAGGACCCACTGCACCAGCATAGGGTCTGACAATGGGATGCAAGGATTTCATCCACGATCCCTAATGGCAGTCAGGGTGGTGTTGTCTATGCCTGTATAAGGTCTACTGCAATCCCTCTCATGGATATGCCTCCCCAGACCATCACTGACCCACACACCAAACCGGTCATGCTGAGCGATGTTTACAGGCAGCAGAAGCGTTCTCCATGGATTCTCCAGACCCTTTCCGCGTCTGTCACATGTGCTCGGGGGAAACCTGCTCTCATCTGTGAAAAGCACAGGGCGCCAGTGGTGGACTTGCCAATTTCCGGTGTTCTGTGGCAAATACCAATGGAGCTCCACGGTGCCGGGCAGTGAGCACAGGGCCCCACTAGAGGATGTCTGGCCCTCAGGCCACCCTCCTGAATTCTGTTTCTGATTGTTTGGTCAGGGAGCTACTGAAGGTCCAGATGGCAGACATGCTGGAGGTCATTTTGTAGCCACTCTGGCAGCATCTCCTCCTGCTCACTCAGCGCTTGAGACAAAGGGCAGATAAGCAGTCCACTGCTGATGGAGTTTGCCTGTAGACCTTCTCGGCCCTGTATCCAGCTCTCCTGGAAGTAACTGCCTGTCTCCTGGAATCTTCTCCTCCATACTCTTGCAGATTGTGCTGGGAGACACAGCAAACCTTCTGGCAATGGCACATGATTGATGCACCATCCTGGGAGGACTTGGACTGTCTGTGCAACCTCCTGTAGGGTCCAGGTAGCGCCTCATGCTAACAGTAGTGACAGTGACCCTAGTAGGGTGGCCAGATGTGTCGGCTTTAGAGGCCGGACAGTCCGGATTTTCATTGCACTGTCCGGCGTCGGCGCTGCACCCAGCCGGACGTGTATTTGTCCTCCTTTACCCCCCAGATTCCACGCCATACTCACGTCAAGCGCTCCGCTCACGCTACGGAGTACTTGTCGCATCATGTAAAGGGAATGAGAGCTGTTCCACATCCTCCGGTCGTCCCACGTACGTCTTCTCCGTCCTTCACCGTCAAAATCAACGGAGCTGAGCTATTTTTGCTCCCCTCCGGTCGTCCAGATCAAGACCGCTATTGCAATGCGCTTTTAAACAAGAAAAAGAATGTAGAAGAAGACCGGTTTTGTCAAATTAAATTATAGTAAAAACAGATGGGGTATCTAGAAATTAGAAGCATAGTTTTGTATATATTCCAAAAACTAAGGCAATTAATTAAATAATTGGATGAAGACTATTGGTGCTTCAACAGACCAGGAAGAAGTTGTGAGATTCTAGAGTGAATCTCACAACTTTAAAAAGAATGCTTGTGCAGGAATGGATGAAGAGAT
>JAGKQL010002754.1:0-29738 GCA_018398635.1 Cyprinodon brontotheroides | reverse complement strand
GAATCATATCTATGCTGCTGACAAAAACAAATGGCATGGGAAAAAAAATCATGTGAGATGAGACAGGAGGAGTCATTTATTTTTTCGTAAGCAACACTGTTTTTTTAACCATTTTTATATGTATGCACCATAAAAATCAGGAGATTTGTAGAAGAGTATTAGCCTTGTTTTTGTTCCATATTTGTATGGTTTCAAGACGAGTACCAGCACATGTTTTTCCACTTAAAGCACAAGTCCACCTGAATAAAGAATTAGATTAAAATCTTTACATGGCAAAGAGAAAATGTTTCTGGATGAGCAGGGATAAAAATCTGATGAAACTGTAAATAATCACTGTGCAGGAGGAATTTCATATGCCGTAAAGCTAAAAGAAATTCACCGAGCCGTTGCAGGAACAGGACAAGCCTTGCTTGGCTGAAGAGCAGCTGGCCCGTCTCAGAGTCAAGTGCATAACGACCTCTTCATGACAAACATGTGAATGTGAGGTAAAGTCCTAGTGTAGGAGAAGCCCCGTTTCCACCCATAACCACCCCTGTTATCTTAAGGAAACCCACAGGAGCTGTGAGTTGGTCAGAGAGCGGATATGACAGGAGGCAGGAGTGTTTTCTTAGCAAATGGGCTAAATCAGGGTTTCTCTTGAGGAGATTATCTCTGGCTGAAAGATCCCAGTTACACCACTTACGAGCTTTTAATAATTTCCTAAGAGATTTCTGCTCAACATCAGGAGTGGACCGCCAAAATCTAGCATGCAAGGAAGCTCTGCTGGTGTGAAAAAACTCTCAAGGTTTACATGCGTTCCGCACCTTCTGTTCTCTTCAGAGATTAAATCTATAACTCCTTATTCTATTGAACAATTACGTCAACTCACTGCAATTTGTAGGTGGGTGACGGAGGTAGAGCACAAACCTAAACAAACAGGTTGATTTTTCCATTTGATAAGCAAGTATAGGGAATTTTTCCCCGTGTTTGAAATATTTACAGTCCAGTGACATCTGAATGTGCAGGGATCAGGTTTTTCTTAACGTAAGAGTCTCTGTGTGGGAAGGTCATACCTGGGTGTGATGCCGCTTACAGACTGGTTGGCTCCAATAACTATGATAGGTCCACGCTCCTCTTATGGCCAAGTTTTTTATAAAACTAACTATTTTCTCAAAGTAGCTTCAAGCTACTATAAATTGTTACGTACTCAACCTTGTCAACAGGCAAACCAAAGCAACTGCTTGGAGCCCCGAGCCGCTGGGGGCCCCCGACAGCCAGCTACTGTACACCCAGTAGATAAACAGCAACAGGCGAGCATGAAGTGGCAACGCTACTCAGTGACTGAGGAGATGCACAACTGCATTTAAAAATTCAAGATTGGATGGAATGTTGATTGACATTGGCTTTGCCCAGTCAAAAATCAGCCCAACCCAGGTGGATGACTTCCCCTTAATGAAAATGAGCGTGGCTAGCCCGAATGGGTGGCGTTGTAGGCCTATCGTTCAGTAAAATTTAGGCGCAATTATGTAACTAAGCTGAAGGAAAATGATTCATTTCCATGTCTCAAGAGAGACTTTCAGGACTGGCGCTTATTTCTATAGAATATAGAGTCACGAAGGTCTTTGGATCTGGACGACTTAGGGCCCCGTCCACCTGAGAATCCGGCGCAAACACAAAGCGGTATGTATTTTTCCGGCGTTTGTGGTAAAGGCGGAGACCTAAAATAAATGTGATCGATCCACAGAATGCGTAAACGCTGCAAAATATATGCAGAGCCTGTGAGTGGCGCTGTGGTGCAAAGCAAAAATAGGCTGACGAAATGTTGGGCATGCGCTTACTAATATTTACTCATGGTTGCCCTAAGAGGTCCATTTTAAATGGTTCAGTCAAATTCAGGTGCTGAACTATGTGAGTCGATATTGCTCTGTTCTTCCTGGAGATATTCAGAAGAAGAAGATTCTGTTGCATGCCCGACAGCTTGGGTGAAGTAGCATGAGCAGCAACCATTCAACACAATGGCAGTAGCCATTGTTGTTGTGATACTGTGGCAAGCTCGCCAGTGTTTAGAGAAGCGGCCTTATGGCTGGCATCGTCAGCCAGAAAAAAATCACGGTTAAGAGCTTAACGATGGAAGCAGCGAAAACAAGCGTTTTCAAAATCTTCCCACTCCTGAAGGCTGAATAAAAGATGGTTGCGAAGACGAGAGCACCACGGCTTGATGTGGATGCGAGGCTGGTTTAGGTGAAAAATGTATTAGCGTTTAGGCCAGGTTTGACTTACGTGTATTTGGGGCTAAATTTGCACAAGCCAAGGCCCGTAAGCAGCAATTCTGGAAGCAGTATAGGACCCCAATAATTTCACTACCTTTTCTTTTACTATTTTGTACAAAGTTTGTATTGGGTTTTTAAAAGTAATTTACTGTTTTTTATTTTATTATATACATTTGTTTAATTTATTTATTTTATTCTTTACTTTTATTCTTTTATATTTTCCAAAATATAAGTTCATGTTTAGAACATTTGGGAATAAAAAGGTTTTATTTAATACATTTTTGAACTTTTTTTATTTATAGGCTAACATAATGGTGATGAACACTGGTCAGTAGGGCCCCTAGGATTTTTTGCTTGGGGCCCCCACAGACTCTAGAATCGCCTCTGGGTGTGACTATCTAGCCTGATGTAGTCCTACTCAATTCTAGTCAGAATATGAGTCTGATACTGCTCCTTAGAGCTGTGATTATGGGGCGTGTTTCGAACGAACCAGGAAAAAAAAAATGCCTCTGCACTGAATTGGATAGACCCACAACCAATAAAAGCAACGGAGTGCGTGACGTATTGCCTGACAATTTGATTCGATTGCCAGATATTGTGCTAGCATACTCGCGCTACTGTTGAGCAATGCCAGACCGAACTTCCCGACCTCAAACCTTGTGGGCGGGACTAAGTTCGGAATGGCACCCAGGCTAGTGACTAACATCTAGAATAGAAAATTACAGAAACACAAACTGTCAATCATTTCACTGATGGTCTCATTTATTATTATTATTATTATTAGTTAACACCCAGCTGCAAATGTAATTAACTGTTTCTTTGTCACTGTCTGTATCCTCTTTTTTTTAGATTTTAATATCAAAATTTTATTTTTTTTCTAAGTATGAGTTTATCTTTTTTGAATCGCCTTCCTCCTCATCTTCCTTTAAGTTGGTTTGAGGCGGCGGCCTATTCAAGCTAGCCATTATGTTTTAAACATCCAAGTAAGAAAGAGGCTTATGTAACAAAAAAATAGGCTATATGCAGTATTGGGCAAGCTAATACTAAAATGTATGTAAGCTAATTCTACATTATATGAAGCTTCACTACACCTGAAGCTACCTACCAGAGAAATGTTGGAAGCTAAGATACAATCTGACTAAGTCACTTAGATAAGTCAGTTGGAAAATAGAGATAGAATGAAGCAGAATGATGATAAGGGATCCCTATGTCCTCCAGCAGTCTAAGCCTATAGCAGCATAACTATAGAGATAGCTCAGGATAACCTGAGCAACTCTAAGTATAAGCTTTATCAAAAAAGGAAAGCTTGCTTTAAAATTAGGTGGTTCGCCTCAATACCAAAAGCTGGTAGTTGGTTCCACAACAAAGGAGCGCAATAACTGGATCTGCCTACCATTCTACTTTTAGAAATTCTAGAAACCACAAGTAAACCTGCAGATTGAGGGTGAGATGCTCTGTTAGGAACATAAGGAACAATCATATCTCTGATATAAGGTGGAGCTTGTCTTTATATGTGAGGAAGGAGGATTTTAAATTCTACTCTGGATTTAACAGGAAGCCAATTAAGAGAAGCTAGAATAGGAGAGATATGATCTCTCTTTTTAATTTTCATCAGAACTCTGGCTGCAGCATTTCGGATCTGCTGAAGGATTTAACGACAAAAGTCCAGCCTTGAAGTAACAAATGCATGGACTGTGTGTCAAGTAGAATATCTATTACCCCTATTTTGTAATACAACCCTTTACACAAATATCTATTTAAATTGACAACAAAATGGTTTTGTTCAATCTCCATGGAGTGCTCCAAGATGGCGCCACTGTGTATGGCATGCCGTCTACCCATGCAAAGTTTGGTGACTTTGTGCTTATCATAGTGCTCATAATTAAAAATGTATCATCGCCTGACACTATTAGAGATCCAGGATTCTGGTAACAATTTGCCTGTTCAAGCACCTGATAGACATTGCAAGATGCCACCACCTGTCCTCGAATCTGTCCCACCCTTTCTGTAGCATCCTGTTAGTGGGATGACTCACAACAAGTGGCGCAGAAGATGAGGGAAGAGGGTAGGGATCTCTGTCAGACTTATGGTTACCTTGCTTTCTCTGATACCGATTATTCAAGGAACTTTTGCAACTGGACAGCTGATTCTCCCGGTATTGACCTCCGGGGTTCCCTCCAGTAATACTACCGGTGGCTATGTCCATTTAGACCAGATGTCAGGAACACGCTTTCATGTTGTCAGCCTGTCAGGATACAGAGTCGGCTGCATGCACAGGAGACTCTCCACCTACTGGCCCTCGCTGTGTCAGTGCCTGACAGTTCTGGTTATTCATACCTCAGTACATCGCGGCTCTCTCGTCGTGGTGGATGTCTGGCTACTGTGTACAAACATACATAAATTTGCCACTTACTGCCTTCCAAACCTTACAGTAGTTTTGAGCTGCAGCTTTTTATTTGAGTCACGGATTCCTGTGCTGTGAGCAACTGTCTACTGCCCACCAAAGCATAATAATTCATTTTTAACTTTAAAAAGTTTTTACCAGTATATGACAGTATTATAATTTGTTGGGATTTTATGATTAGTCCATCTGGCAGCATGCTGAAGAATGCTTCTGTATCCACATGTGAAAGTTTCCGGAAGCATTTGTGGATGAAGTTGCATCAGTGAGGATGAGCATTGGTTTTAATACTCACTCGGCTGACAGTTATACTTGTCCACTGCCCCCTGCTGTTCTTTAAAGGTTTGAGACATTGATTGTCTTCTCTGAGGTGGTTCAGGGAATGAGACCCACAAAGGTCGTCTGGACATCATTCCCTGCAGAGTTCTTAAACAGACATTGTGACATTGTGTGCCCATACCTTCTTGCTATGTTCACAGGCTGCCTTAGCTTTGGTTCTGTCCCTGCCGCTTTCAAGCATGCTGTTGTTAAGACACTGTTAAAACAAACCCTAATCTAAATCCTGCTGTTCTGCCAACAATTTTGACCTGTCTCCCAACTGCCATTTTTACCCAAGGTTTTAGAGAAACTGTTTTTTATTCAGTTGCAGTCTTCACACAAGTTCACATTACATTCTGCTGTCTTTGATTACAAAGAATCCAGAGCTGTCGATGATGCTGGATCTTAGTATGGCATTCAACACCATTGAGCACACAGTTCTCCTCTCTCGGCTGGCGGAGCATGTTGGTGTTCAGGGCACAGTCCTGCAGTGGTTTAGGTCCTCCCTGAGGGACCGTATCTTTGTTGTGATGGTCGATGACTATTCCTCCTCCTCTGCCCCACTATTATCTAGTCATCCACCTATCACTGATAGGTGGATAACTAGATCCAACTAGATAGTGGGGCAGAGGAGGAGGAATACTGAATGAAAGTAAGTCAGATTTCACTATTTTTGGTTCCAAGGATGTCTCTCAATATGCAGTCAGGAACCTGGGAGTTGTCTTTCACCAAGAACTGAACTTCAAACAACAAATAAATGCTGTTGTCAAAGCTAGCTTTTCCAAGCTGCGCCGTTTGACCAAGTTTAAACCACTTCTCTCATGCCAAGACCTGGAGAAGGCAACTCACACATCTATTAGTTCTCGGTTGGACTATTGCAACCCTCTATACTCTGGTCTATCACAGATATCACTCCAACAGTTACAGTTAGTGCAGAATGCAGAAGCTTGTCTCCTCTTTGGTTCATCCAGACACAGCCCTATCACTCCCATCCTCTCCTCCCTGATTTTAAAATTTTAATACTTGTTTTTAAAGCCCTTCATGGTCTCACTCTGTTATAATTAACTCATATGTTAACTGTACATCACCCCAGCAGAGCTCTCTGGTCTGCCGATCAAATGGTTCTGGACGTCCCTAGGTCCCGGTATAAACAGTGGGGCGATCGTTCCTTTATGGTTACCGCACCTAAACTGTGGAACCGCCTGTGACTCGGTCTGAGGGTTCTCACAGATCTGCCCCTTTTTAAGTCCAGATTAAAGACAAATTTTTATCAAACTGGCTTTTAATACCTGGGGTTATGGTAAAGTGCTATATAAATGAACTTTGATTGATTAATTGTAGAGCATCTTTCATCGCCTATAAATCTAAAAACACTAGAAAATACAGTTAAACCTCTATAAAAAGCTGTAGCTGCATGAAGTAAATGATTTTATTAATTAATTATCTGAAAAAAAATCATTTTAATGTACAGATCTAATAATTCAGTTCATTCAAAATAATACACCATTAGGAATGATAACTGGCTGACAAATTGGGAAATGTCGATATTCCACAGACCTAAGACTCCATAAAAGAAGATTTAATGACGTTAAAATCTTACTACTTTAGACAGCACATATTTCATTAGACCAGAGGCGTAGCCATAACATTTTTATTATGGTGGCCAGGCAATAACCAATGTTCACTGCAGGGTGGCCAAAATTGGATAGGCATCAGAACCTCAGGGTCAATCTACACTGTTCCAACAGGAAAATTAACAAGCAAAACATACATATTTTCTAAATAAAGACAAACTCTACTTTCCCACAGCCTTTTCTAACAAATGTTTGAAATATTTAAACATCTGTGCTTTCTATATAAATGTTAGTGGATAAAATTCTTTCAGGTTTGAGTTTTGGGGCAAACATGTTTTCCATTGTTATTACTTAGCTACTTTTATCAGAAATCATTCTGCATAAAATTGATATTTAGAAGTACTGATATCTACATAAATTGATAAATTTTTTTATCAAAATAATTATTCATCTATTATTTCCCTGAAGACTCCTAGATGACTTCCAGAGACACATCTATTCTCTTTACCCCAAAGGACACAAAATCTAGTTCTGAAAAGACCATGTATTCTGTACTTATGATCTTTAATGTTAATATATTGATGTACATAATTAACAACATGGTGTTTTTGTTGTCAAGTAATAGTTAATATATAAAGAATTAAGACGTTTTGAATATTCCACTTGAGAGCATAACTGTTGCCACCATCTGCATTAGAGGGAAAAATAATGGTAGGGAGGCAGCAGGGGTCGCCACCAGGTCTGTGGCCACCCATGACCCCCCCGTCTAGCTCCGCCCCTGCATTAGACAGATCTATTTTGTTGTTTTGTAAACATCACGATACTCCTCCTAGCAAAGATATTTGGTTGGTTTTGAGCATCTTCAGACCTAAAGGGTCTTCGTGTCAAACTGAACACAATGAATGAAGAAATGTTGACAAGGTTACAATGTGACCAAGTGATAGTAAGTGAGCTGTGGCTGGGCGTTTGGTTGTTCCCATGCAAAGGTCAAACTGTCGTGTAGCACTGCCTCAAGGTTTAACAGTTGAATGTTTAGAGAGTCCTCTAGAATGTGGTCGGAGGCTGAAGAGAAAATACTAATATTTTCATTGGGCATTAGACCAAGGCACACATCTAAAGCCTGCTTCACTCTGGTCTTCAAGGACAGAATGTCCCCCATGTCTTTTATAGAGTAACCAAACAAGGTCTTCTGATAACATCACTCATGAATTCTCTCTAAATGTCTTTTCTTTTTAGATTAAATCACAGGTTTTTAACGATTCATTCTGGTGCTGCATAGCTGTGGAAGGTTTTTTTTTTTTTTTTTTCCTGTGTAGGGATTAATTTCTGTATTTATTTAGAAATATATTTTGAACAATCATGCCTAAAGACAAAGTAAAAATGACAAACATCCACTTTGGTATATCCTCATAAAAGTCCATGTTGGGTTAAGCAAACTGTTAATGTTTACACATCAGGTGTTGGATATTAAAGCCTTTTTCCTGGAAGCCTGAAGAACTGGTTGTCGTGTTATTGGTGTTTAATGGTTGTTTTAATGTTGTTTGAATTTTGTTACATTATTGTTGCAAGCCAAGAACCAGGCTTTTTATAAATGGTAAAATAAAAAATGTAATCGAGAAATTAAACTTTATAAAATTCTAACCAAAAGGTTTTTAGAATAACTTTGCTGTTTTATTAAACTTTGCTTCAAAACTGACATTTTAAATTTTCAAATACTTTTTTAAATTAATGTTATACTTTCAATTGTTTTCAAACTTCTGTTTTTCTGATAAAGTTTTTCAATTTGTACTCTTTTTAAATTGTGTTTCACAGATACCATTCCTTTCACTTTAAGCCCGAGACAAATGCGTGCTCTCGACACATCGTCGCTCCTCACGCTCACATAAATGAAGATAATGTGAATTGTAAAACACAATTTGAAAAGATTATAATTTGTAGAGCTCCATCTGGAAAAAAAATACATTAGATAAACACTGAAAATATAAAATAAAAGAATAATTGAACAAAATCTAAGACAGAGTTTTATTTCTTTTATTGTAATGTTACAGCAGTAGCAAAATTTTATAGCAGAAGTGGTCACACAATGTGGACCTTAGAAAACTGTATAAAAATAACAGAATAAGTAAAATAAACTAATAAAATACTGTACTGTACAGTTTTTTTTACAATATGAATACTCTGTATGTGGAGAATAAATAATCAATAAACAGCTGTGGACATTTTTACAGTAAGGGAAATGTGAAAAATAGCAGCAACACCAAAGATGCCAAAAAAAGATAGCAGCATGTTACAGCTGTAGGGAGGAAAGATCTGTGATAACGCTCCCTGGTGCATTTCGGATGCAGCAGGCTGTCACTGACGGAGCTTTCCAGTTCTGCAACAGCTTTATTCCTGCAATGGTAGACAACCAACAGATATGTCAATTTAGTTAGGATCCAGATGCGGCCTTCCTGATGAGCTTATCCAACCATTTTCTCTCAGCTACAGATGACCCACTGCTTCAACAGGTAGCTCCATAAAATATGGCTGAAGCCACAACAGAGTCATAGAAGGTCTTTAGGAGTGCAACCTGCACTCCAAAAATCTCAAATCGCATCAATCAGTAGGTGGTTCTGCAGGCACCAGACCACAAAATTCTGGGTCCAATGTCTGTTTTTTTGAGGCTTTCCCACCTGTGATGAGGCCAACTATGGCAGAGTCGTCAGAGAACCTCTGGGGGTAGCAGCATGGGGAGGTGATGGAGAAGTCTGCAGTATACAGGGTGAAGAGGAGCAGTGCCAGCACTTTTCCCTGTTGGACCCCCGTACTGCAGACCAACCTATCTGAGACATGAAGGAGACATGATACTGTGGGCTTCCAGTGAGGTAGTCCAAAACCCTCCGGGACATGTTCTGGTGCACTCCTGAAAGCCCCAGCTTGTCCCTTAGGAGTACTGGATGGACGGTGTGTAAATCACTGGAGAAATCAAAGAACAATAATGCTCACAGGGCTTCCAGGTTCCTCGAGGTGAGCCAGCGCTTGGTGCAGGAGGAAGATGATGGCATCTTCTGCACCAATCCCAGGCCGGTAGGCAAACCGCAGTGCATCCAATTAAGTCTTTACGAGGGGACGTACTGTAGATGGTGTAAGACCAACCATTCATTTTATTTCCAATGACAAGATGTGCTATTAGCTTAGAAAAATAATGGAACAACTTTTACTCCATAGCAATGGTGAATGCAATATTCCATTCTCTGCTTCAGTTCTACACCATTCACATTTTAATTATATTTCTTGACATGAAGATCTCAATTATCATAATCAACGTTGGATATTTTAAACATCATAATAAGTTTTTCTTTTTATAGAATTGGAAAGGTTTTGGCGAAGCAGCAAATATTTTCTGTTAATAAAAGAAATTGTTAAAAAATCATCACAAATGTACCCTACTTAATATACTTGGTATGTTCTCTTGGTTTGTGCATTTTGCCAGCTTTCTTACCTTTAACAGGTTTGTTTTGTTTCACTAAGATGAAAGGAAAGTTACCTTTTCAGACAGTTTTTCCAAGAATCTTCTTGACATATACAAAAAAATGATCAAGAACTGCAGTAAAATAGAGTTCACTGCTGATTTTAAATCAATTCACACCATCTGTGAGCAAATTCGACCACAAACAGGGAGCTTTTCCACCCTTAAATCTGAAAGGAAGGGTAGTCTGTATCCACGAGTGTCAGTGACCTCACCAAGGCACGGCAAAGGACCCAGCAATTTACTCCCTTGCAGCTCGTAATGCGACACAGTGAAATAAGACGGACAGCGCCTACGCAATCTGTCAGAGGGGAAATGTGTCATGCATATTTTGGAGTTTGAACAGCGTCTGCAGCCATGAGAAAGCTCACATTTTTTTCATGTTTTATATTTACGACTGCCTTGCCTCATTCTCTGGGCTCTAGTTAACCAAGGCGAGACTCAGCCTTTAAACTCGGGTCATTGCTTTAAGCTGCCTTATTGACTTCAGTGAAGGAAATTTCTCAAAGCTTTGGCTAGATTTAAAAATATTTTCTTTAAAAGAATTCTAAGAATTAATATGTTGAATTATTGACTTTACACAACAGTTTCATTGGTTTACAGTCCAAACTGCTTTGAAAACGATGTTCTGCAACCCTTGCTCAGCTGGATAATAAGAAATATTACCTAAAAAACAGGAAAAAAGGAGGATATATCAGCCTGTCTATTACAGGGAAATAAAAAATCCAAAGCAAAAACAGAAAAACAGTGAAATAGCTCGTCAGAGACTGACAGTGAGATGGGTAGCCAGTACTTTAGCACCTACTTTAAACATTAACCAGTTTTAACTTGTATATTCATAGATTTTATGTATATGCTTAAATTGTTTACGTTATAAAAACTGTTATAATTTGATGTTGAAGTCCTGAAATGCCAATATTTTTTTCTTCCAAAAAATATCAGTTTTTTTATTTTGTTTTTTTTTCTGGGAGAAGATAATTAAACTCAAATAAAATAACTTATCCACTTTAAATCAATTCAGACAAGCCTAAAAGGTTTACATAATTTATATATAATGTGTTGTGAACAGCTTGTTGGCTGATTTATGTAATTAAAAACGCTGAAGTTAACTAAAACAGGTGCTTAGTAGCTTGTTAGCTCCCATCGATTTCATATAAAACTTTAATATAATGTAAATTCCTTTATTGTCCCACAACGGGGAAATTCACTCTCTGCATTTCACCCATCCCCTTGGGGAGCAGTGGGCTGCCATTGTGTGGCACCTGGCGAGCAGGGTGGGGTTAAGGGTTTTGCTCAGGGACCCAGAGTGGAGGCTGATCGAACCGGGTACTTGCAACCTGGTCAGAGTACAAGCGCACTGCTATAACCGACTAGCACAATACTCCCCAACTTATATACTGTAGATTCTGTCTTAAAATAAGTAAGGAAACAACATCAATGAAGAGTCCCTTAAATAAAATTCAAATGATGCAGGTAAATAAAAGCAGGTAGGTGCAGGCATAAGATGATCAGTGAAAAAAAAAAGGTTTTCTTTACAAAGTCAACTAGATTCAATTCAGCCAAATTCAACATGGCTCCCTGCAGGATGGAGCCACAGCATATTTATCTTTAAAAAAAATGTCTTTATATTTAATCTAACCGCAAAAATGAATGTCCATTCTAAGATTTAATATCTATTTTTCCGTTGTGCAAGAAACTGATGAAAAAAAACATCTAAAATTTAAATGCAACAAAAAATCTTTAATGCCTTTTTTTTAATTCATCCAGAACAGGGGTTCCCAAAGTGGAGGTTAAAAAGGATTTTCACAATAACTGTAAAGTGATCCCTGGGGAATATGGAGAGCAAAAATATATTATAAAATAAATAAAAATATCATAAAATGAGCCCATAAAACCATTGATTCATTTAATGTTATTTAAACCTTAATTAAATTATCAAACCCCACATTGAATAGTTAGATACTTTTAAATCACTTTTAAGTCAGATGTTTTTTTCAGATATAATCATAAAAAATTAAACAAGACACATATTGCTTCAATGTCTGAACTTCATTGCTTTCATGTCTTTTTTTGCTTCTTAGGAACAGGTTAGCCATGACAGTGATGATGAAAAACACTTATGACATCTTTTTGTATATCCTCAGCAGCTCATTCATACAACAGTCAGGTCCCATATATATTATATATAGTTATCATACATAATAAAATCTATTGACTTAAAGCCAACAGATTCAATGCAATTCCTTATAAATAATAATTTGGGAAACATTAAATTTTGACATTTATTTATTTTCCAGATGGCTACATTTGACAAAAAGCTTGTTAGTTCTGAAATCAAGCCTAATGTATCTCACTCACTTTCGTAAAAGTGCCACCATACATTCCTAAAATTGCTAATACTGCAAACAGAAAGTGACACAAAGGTGAAAACAAACCAGGAAATCAAAGAATAAATAAGAATAAATAAACCACTGACTCTCAAAAGAGACTTTTGGCAGGGTGGGAAAGCTGCAGCTGTGGAGCTGTTAGCATCACCGTGAGACAAGTCTAAAATTATTTACTTCCAGCACTGACACCCCTACGAAACTGATGTCACTCTTGTCTATCGTGGACATAAGTGCTTTGTTTATGCTCCTCCAACGCACAGCAGGCCTGTTTTTTCCTCAACAGGCAATGGAGGTGGACACATTTTTGGAGCGCTGAGACATCAGTACAAACAAATCAGAAAAATGTGCAGCCGAGTGAGTAAACGTTACATCCCATAACACTCACATGTGTGTGGTCTCTTTAAATCCCCACTTCTGCCAAAAACGCATGTTAAATTTAATTTAAGAAAATGGAAAAAGAAAAAAAGCAGTTCAATATAAAAAGCAACATGAAAAAGAATCTTTGGCAAAATAATAAATGTAAAATAAATTTGGTCAAATTTAAGAATATAATCTATTTATTGACTCTCATAAGCCTAAGAATCACTCCTACTCCTCCAAATAAGAGACCTGCAAAGTTGTCTTAAGTAGGTAGTTCAGGCTAAAGATGTTTTGGGCTTTGACAGCACACAGCTGAAGATACTCAACTATATCTGTCTATAAATCCTGATGAAGCTAACCCATTACAGAGACCACAGGCATGCCTTTAAGACATAAAAACCTGGATGACTCTTAACTTTCTGCTCCCAAATGCAGACAAAACAGAAGTTATAGGCTTTGGACCAGAGTCTGAAAAAGAAGCTGATTAGTCATTCACTTCATTTGGATGGGATTAAACTGATCTCAGATAAGAAAGTACAGAATCCTGGTCTTATTTTTTATCAGGACCTGTCATTTAAATCTCATATCAAAGAGGTTTCCTGAATTTCCTTCTTTCATCTCTGGTATATTACAAGAACTAGAATATCCTGTCCAGAAACTAGTCCATGCATTTCTTACTTTAATGCTGAATTATTGTAATTCTTTACTATCAGGAAGTCCACAGACTGTAGGTATAAGCCTATTGCTGATCCACAATGTTGCAGCCAGAGTTCTAATTAAAATTAAAACAGATTATATCTATTTTATCGTAGCTTTTCTTCATTGGCTTCCTGAGTTATGATCTGCCATTCTAGACTTGTTAATTCTGTGTAAGTTCTCCTTTTGGGTTCTCAGTTATGCTTTATTTGATCTTATTATGGGTTGTTGGGCCTCCTTATTTTCACAGATATCGAAGGACCCTGTCCAGTTAGACCGGATCCTTGGAGGATGCAGCCTCTGAAATAGAAGACAGCCCTTGTTACCTTTTGATCCTGTTGTTTCCCCTTATTATTTGTTCCTCCTTAGTGCCCTTTCTTTTCCCTTTAGGTCCTTCTAGTTACATCTGTCACCACCTGCTCCCTATTGCATTTTAGTCCTCCCATTGTCCCCATTTACACCACCCTCTGAAAACCAATTTCTACCAAGCTTGGATCAGTTAACCGTGACAAGCTCTCTTCCTTACGACCGTTTAAACACCACGCTAGCACGGTTCCCTGCCTTTTAGTGATGATCTACGGTACTAATGCTTTCTAGATTTCAACAAGCAAATCAACATGGCGGCCACCACAACATTCAGGATGTTTGCTGAGAGTCAGGCGAAGAAGGCAGAACTTTGGTGAATTTATTTGATAGAGTCGGCTTTCGGGAAGTGAATACGACAAACAATAGTCTAATCAGGGCTTACAGACGCAGATAACAACGACAGATGTTGATGTTCATCACACTGCTAAGCAGAATCATTAGTGCAAATCATGTGGCATGGTAGGGAAGCTAGTATTTTTATGAATGCCTGAAATTTATGATTATGGAGGCTGATTGTAAGGAGTCGACGTGGTCTGCTCATGACCTTTGTTATCTGAGAACCGAGCCAGAACTGAACCGCGCCGAGCCCTACTAATGAACTAGTACCATGTAAGCGCGGTTTGCTAGTGTCTAGCGCGGCATGGTTTCAAAAGGGTAGTGTAAATGGGGCTTATTATAGTTCAATTACACATTGCTGGATCCTAGTCATTCCTTTGGATTCTTCCTCCCTAGCATCTCCTAGTTTTTTGGTTCTTGAGCTTCTTATCTTATAGTTCTGGACTATGGATTCTGTGTTTTTAATTTCTTATTAAATTTAGCAAGAAATCCTCTCAGCCTCTTCAGCTCTATATTTGGCTCCAAAACAAAATCCGCCATCCCTTTAAATCCAGAATAGAATTAAAATCCTCCTTCTTTCAGTATATATAAAGCCATGGCTAAATGGTCAAGCTCCATCTTATATCAGAGATATGATTGTTCCTTATGTCCCCAACAGAGCACTCCACCCTATATCTGCAGGTATAATAGTGGTTCCTAGAATTCCTAAAAGGAGAATGGGAGGCAGATCTTTTAGGAACCTCTCTTGTGGAACCAAATAGCAGTTTAAGTCCAGAGTGACATTTCTCCTTGGGTCTACCTTGGCCCTATTGTGGCTCTACATTTTTCATACTTCGTCCAAAATAGTTAAGCTATTTTCTGTATTGGTGCTGCTTCTCCCATTCTACAGTATTTGTTAGTTCAACCTTGTGTAAAAAAACAAAATATAGGACTAATTTTACAGCAGAATATACTAAAGTATATCTACGTCTAGTGGAGGGGAGGAACAGTGGCGGATCTAGACCAAATTTACCAGGGGGCCAGGAGGGGGTCAGAGTGCTTTCATGGGGGCCCAGAAAAGCATGAAATAAATAATCAGGGCAAGATATTCAAATATATAAAGAGAGCTGCATAAAGGGAAATTTCTTTTCAATGAGGTTAAATAAAAATTATATTTCATATTTTTCACATTGTAAAATCTCACTTTCCCCTTCAGTTTGCTTGCTGGGTGATTTTGAGGGAAGCTCTATGGAAAAAATTCAGTTTGCATGGCTTTCACTACATTATGTATCGCGAAAGAAAACTATCCTCATGAATTGGAAAAAGTAAGGATAAACTCAACAGCATCAATCAGTACAGAGATCTGTTGTTGGCTCATATTAATCTTGAGATAGCATCTGCATCCCCATCAGACCGATCTCTCTGGGCTCCCTTGATCGCTCCATCACTTAGTGTAGTGGGGCTGTGGGCCAGCTGCTCCCATGGGGCTGGGCTGGCTCGGGGTCCTGGGTCCTGGAGGGCTCGGGGCACTCAGGAGCGGGGTGCCTGGCGGGTCTAGGCCTGGAGTCTGTTGCCCCCATCGGGGCGGGGCCTGGGCGCCTCGGGGGGTCCTACGGCTTGCCGCTATGCGGTGCTCTTGGGGGTTCCGTGGTGGCGGATGTGGGCTACTTGCCTGGTAGCTGTGCTGCTTTTTGGTGGGTCCGGGGTGGGGTCCTGGGGTCTGGGATCCCTGGGGCGCATTGCCCTCAGGCGGGGGCTGCGCAGGGCTTCGGGGGTTCGGGTTCTGTTGGGAATACTGCTTGGGATCTGGGCCGGTGTACACCCGGCTGTCCGCCCCTGCCGCGGCCTCTGGTGTGCTGGGGTAACTCAGGGCCTGTTGGGCTGGGGGGGCATGGACATCAACACCTATGGCAGATGCTTACCCCTTCAGGGGTTTGCACTCTCCTAGTGGGGAAGGGGAGGGAGGGGGAGTGATCTCGGCCTGGATGTCTTTTGTTGCTTGTGTGGTGAGTGGTTTGAATGTTAATGTAGGGGAGGGATTAGATCTCCGGAGGGGGGGGGCGGGGGTGGTGACAGGGGGAAGAGAATTTCAGAAGGGCTTCGGGTCTGGCTCCCTGTTTCGTCCTGGTCCGTGCTGCGCCCTGGTGGGGCTTCGTCCGGGGTGGGGGCTCTGCGTGTTGCGCGTTGGGGCTGGCCAGCCGGGGTTGTCCCCCCCCTATTTATTCATTTATTTATTTCTATTATTATTATCATTAATTATTTATTTTTTTTGTGAATGGACAGGATGGGGGGTGGGTGGTGGTGTTGGCCCTGTGCCCGCCGGCTGGCTGGTGGGTCCTGCTGCCTGTGCCTGGCCCCCAGGCTACGGTGGTGAGCGGGTGGGGTCCCCCTCTCCGCAGGGGCTCTCGGGGAACGGGGGTGCCTATTGGAGTCAGCGGGGGAACTGGCTCCCTGGGAGTGCAGTAAGCACCCCAGTCCTTTGCTCCCGAAATCCTCCCTCTGCCTGCTCCATCACACTGCCACACATGTAGGTTTTTGGGGAGGGGGTCGTTAGTGCAGGACCCCATCTTCTTATGACGTCCACCACCCCAATTTTATTTTGCATTTTAGACACTTCCATCTACAACATTTTCACATCACACATCTATGTAGGGCATTTTCTGGGGGTGTGGGGCTCAAGGCCACCTGGGTGGGGCTTTATTTTATGGCCCTCACCACGGTCGGCTTCCTCCATCCCCTCTCGCATCAAGACATTGAGGGTTCAGGGTTGTCGAATGGGGGTGGTGCGCTGGCCCCGGCCTATCTCCCGGAGGGGGGATGGACTGTGCTGGACACCCCCTCTTGGTACTCCCAGTTTTAATTACATCTGAGAGCAACACGCAACAACACCATATTCGAGCAGGCGCAGGGAGAATCGGGGTCTTCTCATACCCCTGTTCCCTGGCTGCCACTCGGAGTCTAGGGCCTGGAGGAAGAGTGAGCCATCTGGTCCGTGGTTTTGGCTGGGACCAGCTGCGGGGCCTAGGTGGCCTGCCGTTGGCGGGGCTGTCACTTCTTCTCTCCCCAAAAGGGGAGGTTGGAAGGAGGGGCATGTAGTGGCGGGTTAAAGTAGTTTTGGGGGTGGGCGGGGGCGGTTCTGGTTGGGTGGCCTGCGCGGGATGGGTGGGCCCCGGTCCCGGGGGTGGCTCTTGCTGGGGTGGGTGGTCCGGGTCCGTGTGCGGGGTGGGGGGCCGGGGTCGAAGCAGGAATGAGATGGGTTGTGTGTGGTGGTGTTGCCGCTCCCCTCCGCATCATCAGGATTTTTAGGTTAACTTTTGGGTCATCCGATAATCCCGAGACCAACCACCGGTGCCGCCTGGTCTTTGGTCCTGGTATTATTGGATGTGAGTGTTATGTGTAAACTGGTTTTCCCTGCTTTATGTTCAGACCCCTGTGTTGGGGTCTGAACTGCCCCCTCTCCCCAAACACATCTCAAGTCTCAACTAAGTGCGGAACCAATTCCTCCCATCCTGCTCTCCCTCCGCTGGCTGGCGCCGGGCTCACGGGTGCACTGGTGGAGCTAGTGGTCCAGAGTACATGTCAGGACTTAATAATACCTACTTTTAGCGAGCAGTTTCAAGGTGTTGCTTTTATTGTATATCTCGTAACATGTCCTTTGGTTGTGCTGTTCTTTACAACTCGTAAGCAGGTGATGAAGCAGACTGAAAAATGTTTTGTCATTGTCTCCTTTCTATCTCCTCTTTTCTTTCATCTTTTCTCTTTTTTTCCTTTCTTCTTCTTCTTCTTCACCCCTAATTTACATTGCAGTGTCCATATATAAACTTGTAAAAACTCCCCTGCATAATTATAATAAAGGTACTTATATGTATGAAAGCGGAACACTATGGCAATTGCTAGTTACAATTGCTACACTTGTGAAAGTAAAATATAAGTTTAGGTTCTTTAATAGAACGACTAATTATTCTTATTGCCAGCATTGCCAGACAGGACACTGTTTTTCTTTTGTTATTGGCAAGCATATAAACATTCAATCACTACACTATAGATCATTGTAGTGCCACAAAAACATGTAGCAATAATAAAGATAACTTTAACTTTCTTTGACTGCTAAATCTTTTAGGCTAAGGTTACAGTGAATGTTTCCCTGCTTCTCCCTTCTCTCACTTTTGGAGTCTCATGTGACGCCTACATATTCTAAACTTATTTTCCAGTTCTGCGATTTGTTCCTTCCCTGAGCTTTGCGCAGTCAACCTGAAACTCGATCTCTTTGGTCTCTCTCCTCATGCAGATCACAGGTCCTCTCGTGCAGCTCTTTTTTTAGAGCAGTAACCTGCTGAGTGAGGTCGTTGATACGTTTGATAGCCTCTTCGATGCACATCGAGCGAGGTATCATCGTAAGCGCTGATGAATGGCGTGGCATTCTGTTGCTTTGATAGAACTTGGGACGGTCAACATCAGTTTTTCTGTTGGCCCCGGTGTGCCATGGCTTTCTCTTGTTTTCATTTGTTTTGGGAGACACATAATGAACTGGGTTATCAAAATGTTGCCAATCTGCATGTTTGTACTGACCAACAAAACGCTTACCATGATGGTGTGAGTAAGGTGCCTTTAGAAGAAAGACCTCGCGACTGGGGTGGAGTCTTTGGTTCTTCTAACCGCGGAGATGGCTGACATGCTTGCTGGACCTCGTCTGAGTTGAGAGACGTAGAGTCAGCAGCGAGAGATGATTTCAGCTGAACCTCTGCTAAGGGGGGAGCCTCAATGGTACCAGAAGAAACGGCTTCCCCTTGGACCTCTGGACCGTCTTCTGCTTGGCTGTGAGATACAGCTCGCTGGTGACAGAACTGTCATCTTCAGCTGGGAAAAAAATGGCGTCATAGTCGACCTGGATGGGGAGGTCTACCATGTCTTCCCATGAAAGTTTAGCTGGAGAGGTTTTGTTTCCAAAAAGAATCTGTTTTTGCTCCATGTCTAACTTTCTATCAATCAGAATATCTACCTAAAAGGCGTTTTATATCTGAGGACGATGTCTGGCTTGTTTCACTAAGGTTCGAACGTGCTTCTCCAAAGTGATCTGTCTCGATAAAGGTCGGGAACAGATAAGAACACTGAGTGGGTTTATGCCATTTTATAAGCTCAGATCCCTTCCAAAGTCTGTGATGTCATAAGCTTTAGTCTTATGAACCAGTAGAGATTCACTTCCATACAGAAAGCCCATATTCTCATCTTCAGGTAACAGAGTACATGTTAGCTTAAATAATACTACTTCAGCGATAGTATCTAGGTGTTACTTTATTGTATGTCTCATGCCATTTCTGTTGGTTGTGCTGTTCTTTTTACATCTCTTTGCAGGTGATGAAGCAGATTGAAAATGTTTTATCATTGTCTCCCTTTCATCTCCTCTTTCTGTCACCTTTTCCTTTTCTCTTTTTTCTGTTTTCCTCTTCTGTTCTTCTTACATTGGTTAAAGCAATTTATATGCATGAGGAAACAAAGCGGAACACTATGGCAATAGCCCTACTTCTACTCCACTTGTGAAATGTAAAATCTGTTGGGCTCTTTTGGGATCTAGAACAATTATTCTTATTGCCACATTTCCAGACAGTTTGACACTGTTAAAAAATAAAATAAAATCTGGTTTTCTTTTTCTCCTACAGTGTTTACAAATTCTGATGACTGCTGCACTTTATACTGGTACTGGTACTTACTCCAACTGCAATATCATTACATTGTTGTAAGCTGTATACAACAATTGTTTTTTGTATAAACTCTAAGTCTAAGGGAAAATCAGAAGATATAACATAAAAGTCGATTGTTGTCATCAGTGTTGGGCACATTACTTTGAGAAAGTAAATAGTTATAGTTACTAGTTACTTCTCCCAAAAAGTAACTGAGTTACTAACTGAGTTACTCCACAATAAAAACAACTAGTTACTAGTAAAAGAAACTATTGTGCAGTAATTTGCTGTTTCTCGCCCACGTAACCCTGCACCACCCAGCCCACATCTTCATACTGTGCGTTTCCGAAAAGCGGCAGGGCAGAGTGGAGCGGCAAGAGCCGAAGAACCTGCGAGAGGTTTTTGCGTTTTATGCAGCTCCAGCGTAAATGATGACATCAGGGGAGGCACGCTTATCTGATGGGCTGCCAAACCCCTGAGGTGGCGTTCTTAGCATGAGGGAATATACTATCTGATAGAGACTAAACTCAAGATCGAAGATGGCGTTCTATAACTATGGAGGCGCTATCGACGATGCGATTATATCAACGGGCTGCGTGGCTCGCTCATAGATTAATGAAGTTGGCAGGGCGTTCAGGTGAGTCTGGTGAGTCTGGTAACTAGCAGGTCGTGCGCCCTGGGCTGTGCAGAGATGCAGGGGAACCGTATCTGACAGGCCGCCATATATATGCTCCACAGTTGGTAGAATTATTAGACGGCATTGGATTAATTTCCGGCGCTTCCAGTGTTATTCTATGATTCAAATAGTTAAGTAAAAGCATTTGACACAATTTGGCACATTTGGAGAGATTTGGAGATGCTGGTAACACCAAAAGTTCAAAGCCCCACAGCTCTGGAACTGCTGTAGGTCTGACATTGCACACTGCTGCATTTGTGGTAATGTAGAACGTATGTACTACAATGAGACCACCCTTTTCTCCAGCATAGCCTTTTTCACTGCTGTTCTATGCAGACCTACTTTTTCAGATAATAAAATAAGTCATGTTTGAACGTATGCAGCTTGGGCTGCTTTACTCACATTGTGTACATGTATCACACATGTAATTTGGGCTTACAGTTCCTAAGTTATTTGCTGTTCGATTTGGGTATGCAAAATAGGATTACTTCAAAATAAGGACGATGTTAATCTAAATCAAAGTAAAGGAATATCTGAGACTTTCTGTTATTTACAGGAAGTCTTACATTATTGATTGATCGATTTTTGTCAGGAATAACTTGTGTAGCATCCCACCAGAACCAAACATTAGCAAGCTAGAATTTTGTTGGTGGAAAAAAATACAGAAAAATACAATTCTAAAAATACAAACAATATCCGTTCATCTTACTTGTGAAAAGTTATCCCTCTGGCCTTGATGTCAACAGCCTGTCAATTCAAACAAAAGTATGACGCACAGTGCAAAGGCAACCATCTTCTTTTCTGCCTAAACTAGCAGGTTAGGCTAGCAGGTAGACCGCCCCAAGATGGCGCCCGTCATTGACTCTGCACCAAAACAGTCGATGCGGGTTCCACTCTTATATGCAGGTCTATGATATTACCCCCACAGACCTGTAGGTTACGGCCAAGTGAAAGACCTGCCAAGGACCAGTCAAGGATCCATCATGGAAACAATAGAACTTTTAAACCGCTACTATTGTACCTCTATCTGCATTTTGGGATCAACCGTACCAACATGCAATTTTGTCTACAGTTCAATGTAGACTCTGTCCACATTTAAGTTTCCTGAATGAGTACTTTGGGAAAGCTCTTAAAGTCATCTGGAAATTGATGCGTTTGATGATCAAAAGTTTCCAAAGCACAAATTATGAACTGTTTGATTTCTCAAAGATCAAGAGGGTCAGAATTATAGTGTAGGAACAGTGGTGGATCTAGACCAAATGTATCAGGGGGCCAGGAGGGGGCCAGAGTGTTTTCATGGGGGCACAGAAAAGCATGAAATAAATAATCAGGGCAAGAGATTCAAATATATTAAGAGAGCTGCATGAAGGGAAAATCCTCTTTAATGAGGTTAAATAAAAATTATATTTCTTATGAGGTCAATATACATTTAAAATTTAGGAATTTTACATATTTTTTGACTTAATTTAAGTTAAAACTACAGTTTTCTATAAATTTGAACTCAAGAAGAACTGTTAAATTCATCTGTAAAAATTATAGCTTTTTTAAATTTTTTGTGGAAAAAACATTTGAGCAGATGAAAACTAGGATCCTATCTCAATACCACTGAAGCTGTCACCTTATTGTTTTTGAATAATTAGTAAAACAGAATATAGTATGAAAACAATGAAATAGATCCAAATGACCTATCAGTAACCATGTCTGTTCCAGCACAGATCATCATTAGAATTTCTTTTAAGTATTATGTCTTCAGTATAGAGGCCATAACAGGGGCCAGGACATGATCTACTGGGGCACTGGCCCCCATTGGCCCCTGTCTAGAACCGGCCACTTGGGATGTCTGGTAATGATGATAGGATAAACCAATCAACCCCTTGATGAATATGATAAAATAACATAACCCCAATAAAATATGTTGGTTAATGTTCCATGGTAAAGTTAGTTTAGTAAACACAGGTGCTGCTACCCATAAACTTCATGCTAGCACTAGTGGCTAATGATGATTTTTTGTAGCCTACACTGAGTGTAGGCTACACTGAGTGACAGGTTTCTGCACGTTCTTAATGGTTCATCATTTTATCACTGGCATCCTTTTTTTACACAATGAGTGCATAGTAGTCCAATGTATCACAGTATCTGGAAGACTGAATAGACCTGATGAGCAACTTAGAATAACGTCTTATGATGATATATAGCGTGATAATATGTGTGATTGACTGTGACCTATCTCTCTCTGTTCTCTCTCTCTGTCACTCTCTCACCACTCTCTCTGCTTTCTACCACCGCCTGCTCTCTCTCACGGTAAATCTAAGAAATGTAAAAGAGTTTACATTTTACAGTGTTGTATTTAGGTACGGAAACATTTTAGAGGTATTCCACTCGCTAATTTCCATTAACCTGGCCTCAGGTATTGCACAGTTGGTATACACATTCAGTACACCCAATAAAATGTTGTGGGCCAGTGTAGTCCAAAATGCCAGGGCCGGATTTTGTCCCAGTCCACCCACAGTGGATAAGAACACGACAGTAAGATGCACTTTATGCGCTGGAGGGCAGGTGAGAGAACTGTCTGGAGCATAAAATAGCACAACTAACTTCATGAAATACTTGCAGAGTGTGTACAACAACCTTAAGCTGGCGGCTAATGACCTCTGACCAGCAAGAAGTTGGAAAATGGTGAAATGTGAAAATCTAAACAACAAAAGTTGGAAAAAGTTTTGACACAAATAGAACAGAATACATTAAAAACAACATCAACAACTTAAATATATATATATTTTACATGCAGTTTCTGACAGTTTCACTCAGTTTTCTAAACATGGATATTCTTTTCTATTATTGTTAAAGCATTGGAAAGAATGCTCTCAGTGGCTATATACGTAGCTAGGATGGAGAGTGCACTTTGGAACAATAACATGTATAAAGAACAGTGCATATCATAGGGCCGGTTCCTGGTGGTTCCCAGTATGTTTCTGTGGAAGTGTCTTATGAACAGATCAGTTACTGCAAGCAAATACTGATGGAGGAAAAAGTCCGAACATGTGGCGCCATCTGCTGGACACACTGCCTAAAAATCTTCAGGCTGACAATTTCAGGCTGGAGTTTATCCAGCAATTCATTTTTTATGCGATCAGATGTTGAAATAATGCAAGCGTGGTTTGTGCATGAACACAGGACAGTATTTTTAATACTAGTCATAGTGTACCGCTTAATTTAATACCATATAAATAGCTTTATTATAATTCATGCAGGGAGTATCAAAGATTTTATGGACACTGCAATGTAAGTAGAAAAGGGAAAAAAAACTGAAAAAAAAGGAGAAAAGATGAAAGAAAGAGAAGAAAAAAGGGAGACAACCTGCAAAGAGATGTAAAAAGAACAGCACAACCAACGGATATAGTATAAGAGATACAATAAAGTACTGTAACACCTTGATACCAGGTATCATGCAGTATATCCTTAAGACAATCCATCCAATGTTATCCTATTTCGAGGTGGAAATGCATCCGTGGTCACAATTATAAGTGCTGTCCCTTTGTGCCTGGCAGTAAGGAAGGAGTTAGGAGAGGAAGCAGGATGCTTCCTATTGTTAGTTAATTTAACATAAGGAAATCCTAATGTTGGTTTCCACAGCATAGCCCTCAGTCCTTCAGGTCAAAAGACGTTTAGTTAAAGCCCGCCTTACGGAAGTTTTACAAAAATACTTTCTTTCCTTATGTCTACTATGTGTGAGACAAGCTAATGTATGCATCTTTCTTTGGGGGTTTATTTTGGGGAGCTTCAGCCATCTGCTACAATTTAATGTGCTTTACAACAATTAAACAACAAAACAGAAGAGAAACACAAGCAGATTAAAAGCAAGTAAAGATAAAAACAAGATACAAGCAGATAAAACAGCAGACCACAACCATAAACTAATAATACCTCAGTTTGCAGTTTAACTTCAACAGTCAAAGGCAGCTCCAGACAAATTGGCTTTTAATTTTGACTTCAAAGAACTCAGGGTTTCAGCATGTTTACAGTCTTCTGGAAGTTTGTTTCAGATAAGTGCAGCATAGAAACTAAATGCTGCTTCTCCACGTTTGGTTCTAGTTCTGGGTGAACAGAGTAGACTGGAACTAGAATACCTGAGTGGTCTGGGAGGTTGATACACTGACAACAATTTGTTATCTATTGAGGTGCTGGTCCATTCAGTGAATTATAAACTAACAAAAGGATTTTAAAGTATATTCTCTGAGCCTCAAGGATCCATTGTAAGAACTTCAGAACCAGGCTGATGTGAGAATTAAAGGCAGCAGAGGATTTTAGGCTACGTTCACACTGCAGATCCTTGATGCTCAATACCGATTTTTCTTTGTGAAATCCGATTTTTTTCACATTGCAGTTCATATTTCCAAATATATGCGACTTGTATGTGATCTCCTGGGTGAACTGCAGTCACACAACGCAAGTGTCCCTCATGTGCAGTAGAGGATGCAATGACGTGACAGGCCAGCATGCTCACTTGTTTACTGAAGTAAACATGGATGGTTGTGCCGGCGCGCATCTAGTGGTCTTTTCCAACCATGAAAACGCGTTCTTTACAATGTGTTTAAACATAAGTACTGCTCTCCACATCATCATCTGCCATGGCTGTTGTTTTCCTTGCCCCTTCAGAATAGTGACCTATGTCGGGTATTAATGACGTTCAGGTCATATGAACGCGACCTGGCCGTTCAATCACAGGTCGCATTTGAAGAAAAATCTGATTCGTATCGGATTCAGGACCACATAGCCAAGTGGCCTGGGTCATATATGGAAAAAACCGGATCTGTTTTGTTCAGACAGCCATGAAAAGATCAGATCCAAAAAAATCGGATTTAGGTCACTTCAGGCTGCAGTGTGAACGTAGCCTTAGATCAACTGCAGCTTTTTTAATTGACTTTGTTGGCAAACCCATTAAGACAGTGTTGCAGTAATCAATTCTACTAAACATAAATGGATGAAAAACTTTTTCTAGATCTTGCTTGGACATTAGTCCTTTAAATGCTATACATTTAATTCAGTTTATTTTTTTCAATTCAGTTTATTTATATAGCGCCAAATTCACAACACATGTCATCTCAAGGCGCTTTACAGTTCAACCAGATCCTTACAGTCAAATTGATACAAGTTTTCTATCTAAGGAAAACCAGTTGATTGCATTGACTCATTGACTCCAAATACAATCCCTCACACTAAGCATGCTTGTAGCAGCAGTGGTTATAGTCTTTGGACTCTGGTCCAAAGACTATAACTTCTGTTTTGTCTGCATTCAGAAGGAGAAAATCGAGTCATTCAGGTTTTTATGTCTTCAAGAAATGCCTGTAATCTATGTAATGGGTTAGCTTCTTTATATTTATAGACAGATATAGTTGGGTATCATCAGCATAACAGTGAAAATTAATTCCATGCCATCTAATAACTCTACCGATTGGGAGCATGTATAAAGTAAAGATAATTGATCCTAGCACTGATCCCTGTGGTACTCCACAGGTAACCTTGAGCATGAGGAAGATTTGTCATTAACATGAACAAACTGAAATCGATCAGATAGATAAGATTTAAACCAGTCTAGTGCTGTTCCTTTAATTCCAACAAAATATTCAAGTCTTTCTAAAAGAATATTATGGTCAACTGTATCAAATGCAGCACTAAGATCCAACAGGACGAGCACAGATACAAGTCCATTATCTGAGGCCATGAGAATATCATTAGTGACTTTCACCAGAGCTGTTTCAGTGCTATGATGAGCTCTAAAAAGCCAGACTGAAACTCTTCAAAAAGTTCATTATGGTGTAGTGATCACAAACTTGTTTGGCAACTACTTTCTCAAGAATTTTAGATAAGAAGGAAGATTGGATATAGGTCTATAGTAACCAAGTCATCTGGGTCAAAGAAGAAATTCAACAAAGTTTAATTGCAACCTTAGCAAAGCCTTTGGTACATATCCTTGTAACCGAGATAGATTAATCACATCTAAAATGGAGGAAGAGATCAAAGGGAATACCTCCTCAAATAACCTGGTTGGAACTGGATCTAACATACAAGTTGAAGGCTTAGATGAAGACAATAATTTTGCTAAGTCAGAAAGTTCAACTGGATCAAAGCAGTCTAAACCCGGTTCAGATTCCATGACTACCTCAGGTACAATCGCGGATAGAGGAGTGCTTATGATCTTATTTTTAATAAGATCAATCTTATTTATAAAGAATCCCATAAAATCATTGCTGCTAAGAGCAGGTGGAATGGACGGTTCAACAGAGCTATGGCTCTGATTTACACTACCCTTGAAAAACCGATCCAGGCCGAGACCGGTCCGAGCTTGGATCGGTAACCAGGCCAAGCTCAGTTTTGACGACCGTTCACACGTCACACTTATCTCGGTTATCTCGACTCCTCGCCTCCTAGTGACGATGTGCGGTATTACTGCTAGGATTGAAGGAGGGACTCAAGCAGCTGGTTCGGTTCAGTTCAGGTTGTTTCCGTTCACACACGACAAGTTATCTCAGTTACTGAGCTCGGACCGGTCTCGGCTCAGTTTTTTAAGGGTACAGAGCTATGGCTCTGGGTGAGTTTGGCAACTGTATTAAAAAGAAATCTAGGATTATTCTTATTCTCCTCTATTAATGAGGAGAAGTATGCTGCTCTTGCTTTACAAAGGGTCCTCTTATACAGCAGTAAACCATTTTTCCAGACTAGGAAGGACTCCCGCAGGCCTGTGGAGCGATATTTTCTCTCCAGTTTCCTAGCATTTTGCTTCAAAGTACGCAGCTCTGCATTAAACCAAGGAGCAAGCTTTCTATTTTTAACGGTTTTCATTTTCAAAGGAGCTGCGTTGTCTAAGGCAGTACGCAGAGAACTAGCAACCCCATCAACAAAATCATCAACCTGTGAAGGGGAATAAGCTATGCTTTTGCACTCTGCAGCACTGCTCAGCGACACAGAGGAGAGAGAAAGTGAAGCAGATTCTTTAAAATTTATAACTGCACTATCTGATAAAGATCTACTAAAATTGAACCTTCTTTTGGGGGAGGAGAACTCTGTTAAAGTAATCCTGAAGGTTATTAGAAAGTGGTCAGAGAGGACAGGGTTGTGAGGAAATACTGTTATTTCTTCACATTCTATGCCGTATGTCAGCACAAGATCCAAAGTATGAAGATGAGAATGTGTGGGACTATTCACATTTTGAACAAAGCCAATAGTGTCTAAGATAGCATTAAAGGCTGCTCTTAAGCTATCGCCTTCAATGTCAGCATGGATGTTAAAATCTCCCACTATGATGACCCTGTCAGTATTTAATACCAAATCAGAAAGGAACTCTGAAAACTCATCTAAAAATTCAGAGTAAGGACCTGGTGGACGATACAAAGTTACAAAAAGAAGAGGTTTTCTTGCCTTGAAATTTGGATCAGGGAAATTAAGGGTTAAATGTTCAAAAGAGTTGTAGGTATTAACTGTTTTGGGAGTAATCAGTAAGTCAGACTGGAAGATTGTTGCTACTCCTCCTCCTCGCCCAGAACTTCTGGGGATGTGAAAATTTAAATAGCTTGAAGGAGTTGCCTCATTTATGCTCACATAATCCTCTTGCTGCAGCCAGGTTTCTGTAAGGCAACACAAGTCAATGTGATTATCACAAATCAAGTCATTAACTAGCAGACTTTTAGAGGAAAGAGATCTTATGTTAAACAGAGCCCACGTTGTTTTCAGGACACCACCTAGACAACCAGCGGTTGAATGACGACATGCGGCTAAACATGTCATCACTGGTCAGATGAGGGAGGGGACCAGAGAAAATTACCTAAAATTCTTCAGGTGATAAAATATTTCTTCTCGTCTTGAAATTTGCCTGGCCAGCGAAAACACTTAAAGCAGCACAATTCTAGAATTTACATTTAAATATGCCGGGATTATCCTGAAGGCTACTTTACATCCCTAATCCTTGGATGGAAAGGATGAGAGCAAGAACACAGCAAACAATGGACACTAGGCAGAAGACAGCAATCATACAATTGTATTTGTTTACACAAATCTTTGGTTCATTCTAAACACTTTTTCCCTGCAAGCACAACACTAAAACAACCTATTTTGTGCTCTTCTAAAGCTGCTTCATTGTGAAAGAAACCGCCACCCCGTTCAGATAATATGTTTGCCTCTGTGTTTGTGGAAGGAAATGTTCTCCAGACAGCAATGACAAAGAATTAACTTATGTCTTTTGGTTTAACTTAAAGTCTGAATTGACAGCAGCAACTCGTCAGCAGACAAGGGGAGTGTTTTAGTACGTAAATGATTCACATGATGCAAATTCAAAAGCAGACAGCAGCCGTCGCTATGTGTCAAACACCTTATTGGAGCTCCACTGCATCTCTGCATCACAGCACTCTTTTGTTCATTTGTTCCACAATGCAGCGCATCTTTACTTGCATCCTGATTCTGCTAACTCTATTTGGCAAGTATGCCTATGTTACACTTGTGCTTTTTCCAGCTCAGAATGAATCCACAAGTGTTATGGGAAACAACAGCATGTCCACCATTAACATCTATGATGGTTTGCAAAAAAGGCAGCCATTCTTCTGTAACAAACCAGTCTTGGTCATGGAAAAAAAGAGCTGGGAGGATGCTTGGAGCTACTGCAGAGAACACCACACTATACTGGCCAGTGTGGTTTCTGAAGCAGAGATGCACCTCATCAAGAATGAAATGAGCATACTTCCCACCACTGAACAGGTCTGGATTGGGTTGCATTTCTTCCCAGGGGACGGATGGCTGTGGGTGGACAACCAGCCTCTGGTTAATGAGATCTGGGGTTCAGGAGGAAAGCCACAGTGTCCAAAAGTTAACAGAGAGTGTGCAACCTTAAAGACAAGTTATTCCGCCAGGGCTTTAAGGGAAACCAGAAGTACTTCAAGTGACTCTGAAAGCATTTCAGCCCAATCTGGTAGTACCTCCACAGAATCTGGAAGTTCTTCTACTGAATCTGGAGGTGCGTCAAGTGGATCTGCAAGTACTTCCACTGAGTCTGGAAGCGCTTCAGGTGGATCCGGAAGTACTTCCACTGAGTCTGGAGGTGCTTCAGGGGGGTCCGGAAGTTCTTCTACTGAGTCTGGCAGCACTTCAGGTGGATCCGGAAGTACTTCCACTGAGTCTGGAGGTGCTTCAGGTGGGTCCGGAAGTTCTTCTACTGAGTCTGGA